>WEKX01027776.1:276903-341423 GCA_013390025.1 Pitta sordida
GCTGGGCATTGCAACAGCGTTGGCTGACTCAGGGCTGGATGTTCCAGCTCCAGAGGGACAGGGGGCACGTGCAGAGGAAGCTGCTAATTTTCCAGAATGCCACTGAAATGAAGCCAGGGGTCACTGCAAAAAGAAAAAAAAAAACAAAACCCACTGACTAAATGAAAACAAAACAAAAAAAACTCTGTCTGCTTTTGCTGGGGCTTGGAAATGCCTTAAAACAGGACCTTGTGTCCTCGTTGAGCATCTTGAACCAAGGTCAGATTCAGCAGTGCTCCCTTGGGGCTGTGCACTTAACTTGGGCTTTATTTTTAATAACATTTATAACATGTATGTACAAAAAAAAAAAAAAAAAAAGACATTGAGGTTTGTTTTTTTTCCCTGGGTTTGGGTTTTTTTGGGTTTTTTTTTTTTTTTTGAAAAAAACCAAGATGTCCATGTGGCTTCATTTATAGGGTAAATTAATGACCATTGTGAACTGCTGTATGAATTCTGAAGGGCAATGCACAGTAGAGGAGCAGCATGATATAACCATTACTAACTTGTGTCTTTCGTCAATCACCATGAAATAAAGTTTGAAAACTATTAAATATGTTTTTAAGGGGCCTGTTGCTTCTTTTTTTTTTCCTACCGTACCTCACTTGCTCATCTCCTGGGTGTGTGAAGCCAAACAGCTATTTCCCTTTTTCCCCTAGAACTGGAGTGGCAGGAACCTGCTGGATCTCTAAATTCAGCCTTTTTTTTTTATGAATTCTACCCTCCATCCCATCCNAAACCACATTTTAAGTGGCTGCTGTAAATAAATTGTGGTTCCTGGTGGGGAGTACTGTGCTGTGAAAGGGGAGGGCGGGGGGTGGGGGCTGCTGTGTTTTGATCCTGAGGGGTAGATAGAGAGGGGGAAGTGCAGGATGGGGTGGGGGGGGNGATGTCCATGTGGCTTCATTTATAGGGTAAATTAATGACCATTGTGAACTGCTGTATGAATTCTGAAGGGCAATGCACAGTAGAGGAGCAGCATGATATAACCATTACTAACTTGTGTCTTTCGTCAATCACCATGAAATAAAGTTTGAAAACTATTAAATATGTTTTTAAGGGGCCTGTTGCTTCTTTTTTTTTTTTTCTACCGTACCTCACTTGCTCATCTCCTGGGCAGATGGTGTGTGAAGCCAAACAGCTATTTCCCTTTTTCCCCTAGAACTGGAGTGGCAGGAACCTGCTGGATCTCTAAATTCAGCCTTTTTTTTTTATGAATTCTACCCTCCATCCCATCCACCCAAGGTTTGTAGGACCTGGGTGTCTTTCCTTCCCCTACTCTGTGGCCACTGGAATGATTGCAGATATCAAAGCATCCCCTGGCTTCTCCCCCTTGGCCAGGTGTGAGTTTATCATCTCAGGCAGCACTTTCCAAAGGGGTTTTGCATCCCATGGTTGTCACACCGTATCAGAGTAAGACTGAAGTGACGCTTCTGTTGTTTCTCCTGGATGGCAGCATTTTCCCTGGGCTTTATCCACGGGGAGCCATGGAAAGTCAGTCTCCAGCAGGATGTGGTTTGAGCCAACGTTCTCAGGCACGTGGTGGGATTTTTGGGGTGTCTGTGCAGGGCCAGGAGTTGGGCTCTGATCCTTGTGGGTCCCTTCCAGCTCAGGATATTCTGTGAGATGGAACAGCNTTTTTGAAAAAAACCAAGATGTCCATGTGGCTTCATTTATAGGGTAAATTAATGACCATTGTGAACTGCTGTATGAATTCTGAAGGGCAATGCACAGTAGAGGAGCAGCATGATATAACCATTACTAACTTGTGTCTTTCGTCAATCACCATGAAATAAAGTTTGAAAACTATTAAATATGTTTTTAAGGGGCCTGTTGCTTCTTTTTTTTTTCCTACCGTACCTCACTTGCTCATCTCCTGGGTGTGTGAAGCCAAACAGCTATTTCCCTTTTTCCCCTAGAACTGGAGTGGCAGGAACCTGCTGGATCTCTAAATTCAGCCTTTTTTTTTTATGAATTCTACCCTCCATCCCATCCACCCAAGGTTTGTAGGACCTGGGTGTCTTTCCTTCCCCTACTCTGTGGCCACTGGAATGATTGCAGATATCAAAGCATCCCCTGGCTTCTCCCCCTTGGCCAGGTGTGAGTTTATCATCTCAGGCAGCACTTTCCAAAGGGGTTTTGCATCCCATGGTTGTCACACCGTATCAGAGTAAGACTGAAGTGACGCTTCTGTTGTTTCTCCTGGATGGCAGCATTTTCCCTGGGCTTTATCCACGGGGAGCCATGGAAAGTCAGTCTCCAGCAGGATGTGGTTTGAGCCAACGTTCTCAGGCACGTGGTGGGATTTTTGGGGTGTCTGTGCAGGGCCAGGAGTTGGGCTCTGATCCTTGTGGGTCCCTTCCAGCTCAGGATATTCTGTGAGATGGAACAGCCTCTACATTCCTGCTCTGAGCAGGTTTTCCTCGTGGAGCTTTTCCACCTGGCTCTCCCATCTCTCTCTGCAGCAGCACGTCTCTGCCAGAAAAGGTGGGAATTAGGAGGATTTTGTCCAATGAAGAGCTCCAGTTCATCCCAGCGGGATGGAGTGAGACAAGAACACGGATTTCCTGCCATTGGGGAGCAGCTCATTTAGCAAATGGAGTGATTTGGATGCCAGCACTGATGGAGTTGATCAGTGTCTGCAGCAGCTCCATAGGAATTGGCTCCTCAATGGACAATGAGGGAAACAACAGGGCCAGTGTGTGAGCAGCCCCAGGGGACACAGGGCTCACCACTGGGACCGTGTTTTGCTCAAGATCAGCCTCCTGGAGCAGCCTCTCCTTGACAATGACTTCATTATGCCACGACAGGCAGGGACTTGCAAAGCCAGTCCTTCTTCCACCGGCGCTTCGCCAGCTTTGCTGCAGAGCAGGAGGAGAAAAAGCCGGCGCTGTCTTGGCCAGGAGGGAAAGAGCTCTGGCAGCTGGGTGGGTTTGGGTGTTTTTTTACCACAGGCTCGAAAAATGCATTGTGAAGGGAAAGAAGAAGGAGGGATAAAGGACAGGAGCTGTGCTGGGGGCAGGCAGCAGGTGGGATTTGGGATGGCCTGGCTGTGTTTTCTAGCAGCCCTTGCTCTGAGCAGCTTCCCAGTGCTCCCACAAGCCTGGCTGCCCAGTCTGTGCTAACTGGGAGCAAAGGCAAACTGGTGGAATTTTCGGGAGCAGACACCAGTTGGGGTTGGATGGGACTGGGCTCACAGGGCTGTCCTGTGGGATTCTGAGCCACATTTTCCACTCACACACCTCCTGAGTGCCGCTTACTTTGAAGGGAGAGATGGATGAGCTGCCTTGTTCCTGAGGGTGCTGCTGCCAGCCAGGCTGAGACTGAGCTTACGGAACAAGCTGGGTCACACAGACACCTCCATGGTCCAGTTCCATTCCAGCAGGTGCCCCAAGGGATTGGCATATTCCCAACACCCACAAAATGGGATGTTCTGGCTGCACAGAGCTCCCAGGCCAGAGTCTGGATTCCTCTGGGAGGTATTTCCATGGGATCAAAGCATTCCAGTGGACAGGAAGGGACCATTTTCAGCAGTTATCTGCATCCCAGTGCCTTGCAAGAAGTGGGGAGAACATTTCCACTGGTTTCCTTTTGATCTGTTTTTAACCAAGAAGCTGAACTGCTGTTCATGTGCCTCCCTGACCGTGGGCAACGGGCTCAGGAAGGGTCTTGCCCCCTCTGCACAGAGGCAGTGACACACAGAAGTCCCAGTTTGGTCTCACAATGAAGCCTCAGTGCCCTGGAAGAAGGTCCCAGCGACTGGGAGCCTCAGTGGCCAGGGAAATGAGGCAGGAGAGGCCAGGGGTCACCATTATCAGGGTTGCTGTTTGGCCCCTGTGGTCCTCGTTGCCCTGTGAGCAATGCAGTGGCATTCAGGGAAGCTGTGCAACCCTCCAGGCCTCGGCCCTGAGAAATGAGCTGGCTCCTGCTGCCAGCTCCCTGGGTATTCCCCGAATAGACAAGGAATTCGCTGAGTCTTATTATAGTTATAAAACTGCTATTTCTGCCACTCCGGGTAGACTGGCCCAGGGGTGTCGCTGGCTGTGGCCTGGCTGTTTCTCTCTCTTGGACAGCTGGCTTTGTTTTCTCACCCAGCATTTGTGAAAGGTGCCACATTCAGGGCATTTCTTTGGGGGAATTTCTGTCTTTTATGCAAAGCATCATATGTTCAACATGAGTTTGTTAAAGGCCTCTGAATTCACATGTCAGATGGCAAAATGTGTTTTATTTCTATAAAGAGTATGTCTATAGCACACCTGACCCCCAGTTTATCCCAGTGGAAGGTTTTGGTGTCACCGTAGGAGTTGGGATGAGAGTGGGGGACTCACCCTGGGGACATTTGTGCCCTCCTGACTCCAGGGGCATTTAGGGATAACAGCAGACGTGGCTGAGCCTCACCAGCCTCAGGTGCTCAGTGTCTGGAGGTTTGTGTCACTGTTTTGGCGGCATGACTCTCAAATTTTCATCAGCTCAGCACCAAAATCTGTCCCTTCAGTGTGGTTTGAGTACTGAGTGACACCTTAAGATGCTGCAGGTCCCCCTGTGCTGGGCACCGGTGAGGCCACAACTCAAAGGGGGTGGGGAGGGGTGGGATGGGATGGAGTTGGATGGGATGAAGTGAGATGGGATGGGGTGGGGCAAGGTGAGGCTGGNCGGGGTGCGGCGGTGCGGGCAGTCGGTGCGGGACGGGCAGCGGGAGCGGGGCCGGGGCGCGGAGCTCCGCGGAGCCATGACCTCCCGCAGGTAAGGAACGAGCCGACACCGTCCCCACCGCTCCCATCCCGACCACCGGGGCACCGCTTTTCCCCGGCACCGGCTCGGAGCTGCGCCGCTCCCCGAGGCAGGTTGTGCCCGGCGGTGCCCGTGTTACCCGTGTGCCGTTCCGTGCCGCCTCTGATCCTTCCCGCTCGCCGGCCTCCATCCCTTCCCCTCTCCCCGCGCTGCTCCGGGTCACTCCAAGCCGCCTTGGCTCCGTGGTTTCTCCCCGGAGCACCCCGGGACCTTCGGGAGCTGGGAGCATCCTGTGCCCCCGGGCTCGGTACCCCGGGTGGGGATGCCGCCCAAACGGGACCGAGCTTTAGAACTTGTTTGAAGTGTCTCTGTGAGCTGGGGAAAAAAAAAAAAAAAGATGCTTTGGAGCATCTGGTGTGTTGGTGGAGCCTCCCCCGGCTTCTCCCAGAGACGCTGTTGGTTCGGTGTTTCGGGAGCCTGGGTGACTTGGGGACATCATCCCTGCTTGGTTCTCCTTCTCTGCTGTGGCTCCGAAAGGGATAAATGGACATCCAGGGAATGGGCTCCTCTCGGGGCACTGGGTCACAGCCCCCCTGCTGCACTCCAGAGTTGTTCCTTAGAGCTGCTTGGGGGGGGTTTCTTCGTTCCTGTCTGTCCTTTCCCTGCCTTAAGGTGACCTGAAAAGGCGTTTGTTGCTGTGAGAAGAGCCCTGGGAGGGAGGGAGGTGGCCGGGAGAAGCCGTTCAGCTGCCGGTCACTCCAGGCTGGGAGCTGGGATGGGTTCCAGGACAGGGAGTGCTTGGTTTCCAGCAGTACAGGGGTTTGCACAGCTCGAACATGTAATAATTCCATATTCTCCTCGTGCCCCTTCCTGCAACTCCAGGATTCGGGGGTTTGGTTGGCTCATGGGTGTCTGTTTTTGCCATCCAGCACTGGCTGTTGCTTTTCTCCAAGAGCTGAGCTGTGTTTTGTGAGTGTCGGCTTCAAACCATGAAGAAGTTTAGGAAGGGGCAGCATCTCTGTGGGTGAGTTACACACTGAGTTACAGAACGTGCTGGTGGGTGATGGAGGGCAAAGCAGGGGACTGGGAGTTGTGGCCACTGGATTTCATCCCCAGCTCTGGAAGAGCTCTCCATGCCCACAGCAAGTCAGTGTTTGTCTGTGCTGCCCTCGCCTTGCTGGCTCCACCCTGGCAGGCAGTCACAGAGTGCCAGGGACAGCAAAATGCTGGGGATGCTGCTGCCAGCTCAGCACCTGCAGGAGCCCTGAGGAACCTGGCTGGGGAGTAGTCAGTCCTGCTGCTGAGAGGGGTCAGAGCCAGGTGGGCTGGATTTGGGCTGGAGAGGGGGTTGAGTGCTCCCAGCATCTGTTGCTCCATCCGTTCTACCTGTGCAGGATTTGCTGCCCCTGGTTCTGATCCACTTCTCGGGTCCTTTTCCTCCACTTGCTTGGCCCCAGCTTTCTCCTCGTGCCCAGCATCATGTCGGATGCCCTTCAGGTTTGCAGGGTACCTGCCAGGCTTTAGTGGCATTTTTTTGTCCCTGGCTGATGCTGTTCTCTCTCAGGCTCATGCCATGACCTGGTGCTGCCCAGGTGGATGTACTGGGATCACATCCTGTTCCTGGGATCTGAGTGACTGCTGTCCCTCCTCTGCCTTGGTGCTCACACTGCTCAGACACGATGAGAGGCCTTTGCTGTGCCATAAAAATCTGGGTGGATAAACCTCAAATACTGACTCCACAACTCAGCAGATCCCAAATTCCCTGGTTTGGTAATTTATTTAGTTATTTTTTTCCTAGAAAGGGGTTTCACAGTGCCTGGAGCACTTGGCAGCTGCTTCA
Organism: Pitta sordida; assembly: GCA_013390025.1. NCBI lineage: Eukaryota > Metazoa > Chordata > Aves > Passeriformes > Pittidae > Pitta > Pitta sordida. The sequence goes on from WEKX01027776.1 coordinate 283,511, forward strand.
TGCATTGCCCTTGTGTGCAGGGCAGGCTTTCCTTTTACAGCTGCATTTCCTGGGATGCTTGACTGGGAGGAAGGGAAAGTCTGGAGGAAATGAGTAAATGCCACCTTCCGGACCCTGGCTGTCTCCAGAGGCTGCTCCAGTTCTGCAGGATGGAGTGCTGGGAGCGCTGTCCCAGAGTTGGTGGTGGGTAGGGAGGATGTGGAGGCACTTTGTGCTGTGGTTTTGGTGCTTTGGGTGTTGCTGCTCCTGGTGAAGATGTAGAGGGACAGTTACTCTTCTTTCCACCTGTGCCTGCCCAGGCAGTTCACAGCCCCGGGAGGTGGAAACTGCCCTGGGGTGGGGATGCTGAGTGAAGGGATGAAGTCTGCAGTTTTGGGGAAGGTTAATGGTACTCAAAGTACTCTGGGGAAATGCCTCTATTTCTGTAGCAGGCTTTGGAGAATCCCAGACTGGTTTGGGTTGGAAGAGACCCTAAAAACCATCTCCTTCCACCCCCTGCCATGGGCAGGGACACCTCCCACTATCCCAGGCTGCTCCAACCTGCCCTTGGACACTTCCAGGGATGGGGCAGCCACAGCTTCTCTGGGCAACCTGTGCCAGGGCCTCCCCACCCTCTGAGATGCCACAGAGCTGCCGAGTGGTGCCACATCCAGAGCTGAGGACATTTGTCTGACAGCCCTGCACTCAGATAAACCTTTTTAAAGTTTAGTTCATCGGCTGAATCACTGTGTCCACACTGATTTTGTGGCACATTGTGGGTGGTTCTCTTTGAAGCCCTGGATTGTTTGGAATCCCAAGCAGAGCGGCTGCAGCCACTGGGGTGGGAAGCAGCGACTGCTCCAGTGCGGCTGGAAAATTGGGATTGGCCAAAGTTCTCCATGTGCTGTCTCCAGGGGGGATTTACCAAGCTTGTGCAGGACATGTTTCTGGGCATCTTGAGGCATCAAATGCATCCAGCTGTGCCCTGAAGCCTCTCTGTCCATCCCTGCTGCCGTGACAGGGAATACAGTGCCAACCTGTGGTCCCAGCTTTCCCACTCCCCTCACCAGTGGGAAAACACATTCTTCCTGCACCGAATCCAAATGCAAATATTAACCTGGAGTATTTGCAATAGCTGCTTACTTTGGCAACCTGGGCGGTGGTGGGGAGGTGGTAACTCCTGGTCCAGGAAGCAAAAGCAGGTCAGTGTTTTGGCATCTTGGATGTTCATCAGCAGAAGGATGGGCAGATCTGAGGGGAGCAGTGGCTGGAACCAGGCTGGTGCATCTGGCTGGTGGCTCAAGCCCACAGCTGCTCAGAAATATCCTCTGGCAGTTCTCTGTGAGCTGTTCATTTCCATCTTTTCAGGTGGTACCTCAGCCCTTGGCTCTGAGCTGCTTTGTGCTCAGATCCAGCTCCAAAAGGTCGGTCAAAAGGCACCTTTTTCCTCCCTCCTTTGCTGTGGCTGCACCTGGACCTTGGTTCAGCCTTGCCTGGTTTCCTCTCTCTGGCCAGGCTGTCTGAAGATGTCTTTGGACACAGATTCTGTTCACAGAGAATCAAATCTCAAAGGCTTTTGTGCAGGGGACTTGTTTGCGTGTGCTCCCTCTGCCTGGGTAGAAATGCCTGGGGAGGAGCAGATGTGCTTTTTCACCAGGCTTAACTCTGGGAAATGAGGACTGGAACAGCAGCAGCCACTTAAATTACATTTCAATTCCGAGCCCCCAGCCTGCTGCTTATTTCCACGCAGGGCAAGTTCCTTACTGCAGGTCATGAAATGCATAAATACACTGTTCTCTCCCTTTTTCCAGGGAGGGAATAAGAGTGGCTAATGCCTGAGCTCCACGAGAGACCAGCAGCCTTGCCTGGGAGCGGCTTTGGATCAGGCCCTTGGTGATTTTCTAGTATCCCACGGTTTCCCCCAAGGCAGAGTGAGCTGCTCTCGTTGTTGTCCCAGGACAAATGAAGCTCTCTCAGCCCTGGAACACATTTGTGGGCTGCAGCTGTATCTCTTTTGTGGGCTGTAAGGAGAATTCCTCGCCGTCTGCAGCGCAGGGAAGGCACAGCTCCGAGGAGGAAGCCGGGCTTCCAGCTCCCACTGCCAGAGCTGCACTGGGGCCACTTGCCTTTGGTGGCTGGGTGGTACCTGAGCTGCCAAATGGATCTGGGTTTGAGGAGATGCTTCTTCTCGGGGGCCTCTGAAGCACCTGAGTGAATGAAGTGGAGCTTTGTGCTCCGGTGGAGCGATGCCAGCGGGGCCAGCTGGGCTCGCCCAGGTGTCTGCAGCCATGCGGCCATGGCAAGTGAGCCAGCAGGCACTGGGAAGGCTGCTCCCAGTGCTCCCCAGCAAGGCCCTTCTCTCCCTGTGGATGGCCCATCTGGCCAAGGCACATGGAGGGAACAGCAGGAGCCTGGGGCTCTGTGACCAGGAGCTGCTGCCCCTGGGGAAGGGGGACTGGGCTCAGTGCCAGCAGCTCTGCCACACAAACCTGGCTCATGTGCCAGCCCCAGAGCCCAGCTGGAGATGCTTCTGGGTGTGCAAAAACATGGGCATTGGCATCTCCCTCTGCTCTCCCGCAGGTTTTCCCCATGGCTGGATCTCTCACTGGCACCATTTAAGCAGCTGGAGGGAAGGGTTGTGTTGTTTGTGTTCTGGAATAGGGGCTTTAATTCGTTCCTCCATTTCAAAAGGACTGGGTGAGCCAAAGGGCTCCTTTTTCCCTGGTGCCAACCACCTTTGTCACTCCATGAGCAAACCAGGAGCCTGGTTCTGCTCCAGGAGGGTCCTGTGAGGGGGGGAACCTGGAGCTGGGAGCTTTTCTGTCCCCAGTCAGGTTTAACACCTCTCATTATCTCTGTTGCTCCCCCTCCCACTCTTGAACTGTAGATGCCCTTTCATTTCCAAATCACTGGAAACTTCTTTCACAAAATGCTGATATATTTGGGTTTCCATCCCCGTCCCGAGGGACGAACAAAGCCAGTACCTATTTCCAAGCTAAAAACAGCCCCACACCCTCTGGGATACGTGTGGAAGTGCTGTTCCTCAGGCTGCACTTCTCTAAGTGTTGATCAATCCTCTCTCTGCTCTAGAAATGTTTATTCTGTTGCTTTTTCACTGCCCTGACCAAAAGCAGTGGCTTGGCCAGGGCTGCACTTGCTGCCTGGTGATGTGAGTGGTGGGGAGGGATGGAAAGTGGTTCCTGCAGTCCCACTCCATGTTCCAGGAAATGTGCGTGGGCTGGAGCCTAATGAGATTACGGGGCTGCTCTGTTTGCAGCTTCCTGCACAGATCCAAAGGGAAGGAGGAAATTCTTTGCATTAAACCAGGCTGGAAATCAGGAACCGTGTGCTTCCTGTATATGCATTTTTAATTTTTTTCCCCCCCCTGCAAATAGCTCATGTTATTGGTTGTATCCACAGTGCTCTCCAAGGAGCTGTGCCTGAGGGATGTACCTGGAGGAGAGATGCACACCTTGGCATCTCCCCCTGTGGCTGGCACAGGTGTGCCAGGCAGGCCCCACGTGGAAAGGTTGTTGTGGTGATCCAGCTGCAGTAAAATAATCTGTCAGTTGATCTGGGGGGTGGTGACTGTGAGTATCCGGGTTTAGGGGCTGCGTCCGGCACCCCCTTTGGCTCAGTGTTGGAGGAGATATTCCTGAAATCACGGAATGGGGTTGGAAAGGCCCTTAAAGCCCATCTCATCCACCCCCTGCCATGGGCAGAGACAGCATCCATCAGAGCAGGTTGCTCAAAATGCCATCCAGCCTGGCCTTGAACACTTCCAGGGATGGGATGTTGTGTGTCATCTCCCAGACATTTCCATGTGCATAAAAAAGCTGCTGAGCCTCATCCTCGTGGTTGTCAACCGTGGGGTGCTCCGAGTGTGTCCCCAGTGCAGATCCAGCCCTGCTCTGTCTGTCCCCTCCATCTGCCTCCCTGGGCACAGATGAGTTCAGGTCTGCCTCCAGCAGCCCTGGGGCACTGAGCAGTCACCCTAAAAAGTGCCTCAAGGAGGGGATCACTTGGTCCAGCCATGACTGGAATCTCAGCAGAGTTCCCTCCAAGCTCCCCAGCGAGGGCTCAGAGCTGGGGAAGCCTCTCACAGCAGGAGTGATAAACTTAATCTCACTTGCTGCAGCTTCTTGGTGTGGAAAGAAGAGCTGGGGGAGGAGAAGGGCAGAGGAGTTTTCTCTCTGGGCTGGTGTTGGCTGGGGCTGTGCTGATTGTGTTATCAGGTGAAGAGCCTGACTCTGAGCAAGGACCTGCTCAAGGTTTTCTGTGCCCAGAGCTGGAGGTTCCCAGCCTGGCAGGAAGTGCAACTGGATGAGCTTTAAGTCCCTTCCAACCCAAATCATTCTGGGATTCCAACCTTTCCATCTCTGGCTGAGGCAGGCTGTGTTCTCAGTGTCCTCCTGCGCCCCAGGCAATCCTCATGCCTTGGGGTCACCTTTTGTATTATCTGAGGGAGAAGAGACCTGTGCTGTTCATGTCCAGCCCATCCTTTCCTTTTTCCTATCCAGCTGAGGGTAATAAGGTCTGGACATCCCTCCCAGTCCCACTGAGGTTTATGTGGATGGTGCCATGACTCTGTTTTGCTGTCTGCTCATCTCCTGGGGGTGCTACAAAAGAGCTTTTTCCACTTACATACATTTCAGACTTGCACTAGCCCCAACCAGAACACCTGATAGGAAAGAGCTTCTCCTTGGGGCCAATGTTAGGCAAGAAATCTGTCCTTGTACTGGGATGGAGGAGAGCTGAGGGTGAGAACCAGCTGGGGTAGGGGGGATGCAGCAGGAGGGGACACACCTCCCCCCAGCAGCCCCCCAAAAATGACACATTTTAAAAGTTCCCTTTTTGGTCAGCCTGAACTTCTCAGTTGGCTTTCAAGGGAACTGGCTCTGCACAGCCAAGGGAGAGAGGAGCTCAGGGAGGCAGCACCACCAAGGAGAGGGATCCCTTCCCCTCCTTTCACACAGCCATGCCAGTCTGGGGCTTTGCTCCCTTTCCCACCCCAAAATTTCCTTCTTCCTCACCTTCTCGGGGGCAGCTCACCTCTGTGGGATGGGCAGCAGCACTGAGCATCTCAGAGGTGGGCACTGAGGGTGCCAAGAGGGTGTAAAAAGTTGACAAAACAATGCTAAAAGACTCGCCTTCAAAGTAAGAGTAGGAGCCTGGCAGGAGATGGGAATGTGCAACTTCCCCCTGCTCCAACAAGGTTGTGAGGTATCCATAAAAATGGAATATTTTCAGTGAGAGAAACAGAGGCAAAACTGCTCCCAGCAGCAGGAGAGTGAGCAAGGGCAGTTTCACGGGTGCTGTGTGCTGGGTGCTCCCTCCAGGATAACCCTGGGGCTGGGGATTGGAAGCTCCTCCAGCTTCAGATGCCTTTGGAGTTGGGGTAACTCGGAACACTTGCCACAGGCTGAGGAGAGCTCATCCCTTGGGATGTGTCCTTTGGCCTCGGGGGTTTCAAGGGGGTGGGAAGGTGACAAGGATTTCGTTTCGAAACAACCAAAAATCCCCTTCACGCCCTTGAGCAGCATCCCCACGTGTAAGGGAGTAGCAGGGCTCTATATTTGTCCCTGGATTGGTTTTTTTGGGGGTAGTTTGTTTATTTGTTTCCTTCCCCCTCTTCCTCCCACCCTCCTGAAATATTTCCAGCGATCTCCTCTCGAAGAAATGTAACGAGCTCTGCCACTGATTAAATTCTAAATATAACCATGGTATTTTTTTTCCCCCCCTCTCCGGTTCTTCATGATGTATCAAGGTAAAAAATAGCCTTGGCCACTCTTCAAAGGGGACATGGGCCTGTTATGGGCTATATTTTTGTCCTGTCACCCTGCCCAGGTCTGAAATAGAGCTCCTAATTTTTAATTAGCTGGTTGGGTTATATAATGCTGAAAGCTGAGGATTTCTGGGCTCAGCCAGGGTGCACATGATGCCATGGGCTGGGGCAGAGGTGATGTGTCAGGGGAGGAAGACACTGCAGGAATCCCCTCTCCTCCTGCTGGTGCCAAGTGGGATGGAGCTGGGGAAGCCAAGATGCTTTTGCCTTGCTGTTTTATTGCCTTGGTTCGTTAATTATTCCTGTTGTGGGGGTACTTGGAGAGGAACCTGTTGAATGAGGAAGGTCCTGGGTGATGCNAGCAGGAGTGATACACTTAATCTCACTTGCTGGAGCTTCTTGGTGTGGAAAGAAGAGCTGGGGGAGGAGAAGGGCAGAGGAGTTTTCTCTCTGGGCTGGTGTTGGCTGGGGCTGTGCTGATTGTGTTATCAGGTGAAGAGCCTGACTCTGAGCAAGGACCTGCTCAAGGTTTTCTGTGCCCAGAGCTGGAGGTTCCCAGCCTGGCAGGAGGTGCAACTGGATGAGCTTTAAGTCCCTTCCAACCCAAATCATTCTGGGATTCCAACCTTTCCATCTCTGGCTGAGGCAGGCTGTGTTCTCAGTGTCCTCCTGCGCCCCAGGCAATCCTCATGCCTTGGGGTCACCTTTTGTATTATCTGAGGGAGAAGAGACCTGTGCTGTTCATGTCCAGCCCATCCTTTCCTTTTTCCTATCCAGCTGAGGGTAATAAGGTCTGGACATCCCTCCCAGTCCCACCGGACAGTCATGAGGTTTATGTGGATGGTGCCATGACTCTGTTTTGCTGTCTGCTCATCTCCTGGGGGTGCTACAAAAGAGCTTTTTCCACTTACATACATTTCAGACTTGCACTAGCCCCAACCAGAACACCTGATAGGAAAGAGCTTCTCCTTGGGGCCAATGTTAGGCAAGAAATCTGTCCTTGTACTGGGATGGAGGAGAGCTGAGGGTGAGAACCAGCTGGGGTAGGGGGGATTCAGCAGGAAGGGACACACCTCCCCCCAGCAGCCCCCCAAAAAATGACACATTTTAAAAGTTCCCTTTTTGGTCAGCCTGAACTTCTCAGTTGGCTTTCAAGGGAACTGGCTCTGCACAGCCAAGGGAGAGAGGAGCTCAGGGAGGCAGCACCACCAAGGAGAGGGATCCCTTCCCCTCCTTTCACACAGCCATGCCAGTCTGGGGCTTTGCTCCCTTTCCCACCCCAAAATTTCCTTCTTCCTCACCTTCTCGGGGGCAGCTCACCTCTGTGGGATGGGCAGCAGCACTGAGCATCTCAGAGGTGGGCACTGAGGGTGCCAAGAGGGTGTAAAAAGTTGACAAAACAATGCTAAAAGACTCGCCCTCGAAGTAAGAGTAGGAGCCTGGCAGGAGATGGGAACGTGCAACTTCCCCCTGCTCCAACAAGGTTGTGAGGTATCCATAAAAATGGAATATTTTCAGTGAGAGAAACAGAGGCAAAACTGCTCCCAGCAGCAGGAGAGTGAGCAAGGGCAGTTTCACGGGTGCTGTGTGCTGGGTGCTCCCTCCAGGATAACCCTGGGGCTGGGGATTGGAAGCTCCTCCAGCTTCAGATGCCTTTGGAGTTGGGGTAACTCGGAACACTTGCCACAGGCTGAGGAGAGCTCATCCCTTGGGATGTGTCCTTTGGCCTCGGGGGTTTCAAGGGGGTGGGAAGGTGACAAGGATTTAGTTTCGAAACAACCAAAAATCCCCTTCACGCCCTTGAGCAGCATCCCCACGTGTAAGGGAGTAGCAGGGCTCTATATTTGTCCCTGGATTGGTTTTTTTGGGGGTAGTTTGTTTATTTGTTTCCTTCCCCCTCTTCCTCCCACCCTCCTGAAATATTTCCAGCGATCTCCTCTCGAAGAAATGTAACGAGCTCTGCCACTGATTAAATTCTAAATATAACCATGGTATTTTTTTTCCCCCCCTCTCCGGTTCTTCATGATGTATCAAGGTAAAAAATAGCCTTGGCCACTCTTCAAAGGGGACGTGGGCCTGTTATGGGCTATATTTTTGTCCTGTCACCCTGCCCAGGTCTGAAATAGAGCTCCTAATTTTTAATTAGCTGGTTGGGTTATATAATGCTGAAAGCTGAGGATTTCTGGGCGCAGCCAGGGTGCACATGATGCCATGGGCTGGGGCAGAGGTGATGTGTCAGGGGAGGAAGACACTGCAGGAATCCCCTCTCCTCCTGCTGGTGCCAAGTGGGATGGAGCTGGGGAAGCCAAGATGCTTTTGCCTTGCTGTTTTATTGCCTTGGTTCGTTAATTATTCCTGTTGTGGGGGTACTTGGAGAGGAACCTGTTGAATGAGGAAGGTCCTGGGTGATGCTGAAAGCCCCTGGACTCCTCGTGTTACTTTGGGGGCTGCTTCTGGTGTGCCTGGGAGAATGGGTCATCGTCCTAAAATAAGTTATTTTACTCCTGGCTGAGTGGAGCACATCTGTGTTCCTGTAGCTCAGGTCTGGATGCTCAAGTGTTTTCCTACAGATCCAACGTGAAAAGTAGGAGCCAAATGCTGCCATCAGGTTGGATGCTGAGCCTCCCTGCTTTCCTTGCTCCCAAAACATTTCTCTGGGATGCAGGGCACTGGGTGCAGAACCTGCCTGTCCTGGTGGTGGAACTCTTCAGGTTCTCCTACTCACGGTGACCTGGGTTGTCCTGTTTGAGGATCCAACATGAGAATCCAGCTTTCTGCTCTCCCAAAGTCCTTCCCTGCACTCACCAAAGGGGCTCCTGGAATCATGGAATGGTCTGGGTTGAAGTTGACTTTTAAAGCTCGTCTTGTTCCACTCCCTGCCACGGGCTGGGACACCTTCCACTATCTCAGGTTACTCCAGCCTGGCCTTGGACACTTCCAGGGATGGGGCAGCCACAGCTTCTCTGGGCACCCTTTGCCAGGGCCTCCCCGCCCTCCTTGGAAAAAACTTCTTCCTCATCTCAAGCTTCTCCTCAGCCTGTCTGGACAGGTCACCCAGGAGGTGAGGAAGAAGATGTGGAGCAGCCCAAGTTTGCCCTACACGGCTTTAAAAACATTCTAACCACCAGATGGAGCAGAGGAACTTAAAAAAACCCAACCCTGGCTGAGTTTGGCCGTGGGGCACTGGGGTGTAACCAGTGCCCTGTGGGCAGCTGCTCTACCTGTGCCTTGCAAGCCTTTGAGTTGACTTCCTTCCCTTTATCCTTTCCCTAGAAGGGCTCAGGGTTGTCCTTGGTGAGGTGGGGGCAGGCAGGAGCAGCTGAATGTGTGTTTCAAGCCTCTTGCCCTTTGGTCATAACCTGCCGTGTGGATGCAGTTCCCACTCCCTGGAATCTCTTTGGTCAGGGCTTATCCCAGCCCGTGGGAGGGAGGGATGTGCTGTAGTGGCACTGCCAGTGTTAAACCAACCCATCCATGTCTAGNTTCTTCATGATGTGTCAAGGTAAAAAATAGCCTTGGCCACTCTTCAAAGGGGACGTGGGCCTGTTATGGGCTATATTTTTGTCCTGTCACCCTGCCCAGGTCTGAAATAGAGCTCCTAATTTTTAATTAGCTGGTTGGGTTATATAATGCTGAAAGCTGAGGATTTCTGGGCTCAGCCAGGGTGCACATGATGCCATGGGCTGGGGCAGAGGTGATGTGTCAGGGGAGGAAGACACTGCAGGAATCCCCTCTCCTGCTGGTGCCAAGTGGGATGGAGCTGGGGAAGCCAAGATGCTTTTGCCTTGCTGTTTTATTGCCTTGGTTCGTTAATTATTCCTGTTGTGGGGGTACTTGGAGAGGAACCTGTTGAATGAGGAAGGTCCTGGGTGATGCCGAGAACCCCTGGACTCCTCGTGTTGCTTTGGGGGCGGCTTTTGGTTTTCCTGTGTGCCTGGGAGAATGGGTCAGGGGTTTTCCTGCCCTTGGCATCATCCTAAAATAAGTTATTTTACTCCTGGCTGAGTGGAGCACATCTGTGTTCCTGTAGCTCAGGTCTGGATGCTCAAGTGTTTTCCTACAGATCCAACGTGAAAAGTAGGAGCCAAATGCTGCCATCAGGTTGGATGCTGAGCCTCCCTGCTTTCCTTGCTCCCAAAACATTTCTCTGGGATGCAGGGCACTGGGTGCAGAACCTGCCTGTCCTGGTGGTGGAACTCTTCAGGTTCTCCTACTCACGGTGACCTGGGTTGTCCTGTTTGAGGATCCAACATGAGAATCCAGCTTTCTGCTCTCCCAAAGTCCTTCCCTGCACTCACCAAAGGGGCTCCTGGAATCATGGAATGGTCTGGGTTGAAGTTGACTTTTAAAGCTCGTCTTGTTCCACTCCCTGCCACGGGCTGGGACACCTTCCACTATCTCAGGTTACTCCAGCCTGGCCTTGGACACTTCCAGGGATGGGGCAGCCACAGCTTCTCTGGGCACCCTTTGCCAGGGCCTCCCCGCCCTCCTTGGAAAAAACTTCTTCCTCATCTCAAGCTTCTCCTCAGCCTCTNCGAGAACCCCTGGACTCCTCGTGTTGCTTTGGGGGCGGCTTTTGGTTTTCCTGTGTGCCTGGGAGAATGGGTCAGGGGTTTTCCTGCCCTTGGCATCATCCTAAAATAAGTTATTTTACTCCTGGCTGAGTGGAGCACATCTGTGTTCCTGTAGCTCAGGTCTGGATGCTCAAGTGTTTTCCTACAGATCCAACGTGAAAAGTAGGAGCCAAATGCTGCCATCAGGTTGGATGCTGAGCCTCCCTGCTTTCCTTGCTCCCAAAACATTTCTCTGGGATGCAGGGCACTGGGTGCAGAACCTGCCTGTCCTGGTGGTGAAACTCTTCAGGTTCTCCTACTCACGGTGACCTGGGTTGTCCTGTTTGAGGATCCAACATGAGAATCCAGCTTTCTGCTCTCCCAAAGTCCTTCCCTGCACTCACCAAAGGGGCTCCTGGAATCATGGAATGGTCTGGGTTGAAGTTGACTTTTAAAGCTCGTCTTGTTCCACTCCCTGCCACGGGCTGGGACACCTTCCACTATCTCAGGTTACTCCAGCCTGGCCTTGGACACTTCCAGGGATGGGGCAGCCACAGCTTCTCTGGGCACCCTTTGCCAGGGCCTCCCCGCCCTCCTTGGAAAAAACTTCTTCCTCATCTCAAGCTTCTCCTCAGCCTCTCTGGACAGGTCACCCAGGAGACGAGGAAGAAGATGTGGAGCAGCCCAAGTTTGCCCTACACGGCTTTAAAAACATTCTAACCACCAGATGGAGCAGAGGAACTTAAAAAAACCCAACCCTGGCTGAGTTTGGCCGTGGGGCACTGGGGTGTAACCAGTGCCCTGTGGGCAGCTGCTCTACCTGTGCCTTGCCAGCCTTTGAGTTGACTTCCTTCCCTTTATCCTTTCCCTAGAAGGGCTCAGGGTTGTCCTTGGTGAGGTGGGGGCAGGCAGGAGCAGCTGAATGTGTGTTTCAAGCCTCTTGCCCTTTGGTCATAACCTGCCGTGTGGATGCAGTTCCCACTCCCTGGAATCTCTTTGGTCAGGGCTTATCCCAGCCCGTGGGAGGGAGGGATGTGCTGTAGTGGCACTGCCAGTGTTAAACCAACCCATCCATGTCTAGGAGCAGTTCCAGCCCTGCTCCAGGGAGGGCTGGGGACAGGGGTGTCAGGATTTGTGCTGCTGGAGCTGTGGAAACTCTCAGTGTTGCCCTCTAAGCTAAGAGGAACTGGTGCCCTTCCAGGGGTGAGGAAGGTGTGCTTAGGAAGGGTTTATCTAGGCTGAAAGAAGCTGGGTTTGGTGTCTCTCCTGCCCTCGGGAAGAAGAGGGATGCAATGCACCTCTGGGGTTTGAACAGACTCCTCCCAACCTTAAACCTCCCGTTTGGTGCTCTGGGCACGAGCCACAGAATTAAAGCTCTAAAGCCTTATGTAAGTGAAAATGGGCTGGAATTTCTCCTGGCAGGTTTTTAGATGCCTCACAAGCTGCCAGCTGGGTTGGACACTGCTGGGTTTCATGGAACAGGAGTTACAGCCCCGTGTTCCTGAGCTCCAAGGCTGTGATGACAGAAGGGCTCTGCAGGAGCTGGATCCAAACACTCTGGGACGTGTGTGTTGTGGAAAGGGAATTCACGGCTCCACACAGCGCAACCTCCCGGGTTTTTCCCCCCCTTTTTGCAGTCTCGTTGCAGCTGTTCCCCCTGGCATCTCCAGTGTCTGCCTGCAGGAGCAGAGGGAGTGTCTGAATGCTGAGGAGGAACTGGTGTGTGTTTTCAAAGCGCAGGTTTGGATGGAGGAGCTTGTGGTGAACAAAGTCCAGTTGTAGCTGTGAAACCACTTGGTGCCCTCGACAGACGCCGGTTCAGCTCTTCCTTGGTTTTCAGTGCTGCTTTGAGCCTTGGAGTGATGACAGAGAGGGAGGATGTGGTTTTATTCCTCGGGTATTTTGTCTCTGGGAGAGTTTGCCTGTTGGTTGTAGGGTGATCTCAGGAGAAATCCATCTTCTGCTTGTATTCTAGCGATGACAAGAGATCAAGAGCCAAATCCAAGCAATGCCTTGCCCAGAGCCAGGGTTTTTGAGGCTTCGCTGCCGTGTCCAAAGCTCTTCTCTACCATTTCCCCTCTGTTTAGTGGCACTTCTGTGGCACTTTCCTCCCAGGCTCCAGCCGTGCACAGCTGGAACATCAGTGTATTGGCTGGAGATGGCTTTGGATATTCCTGGCTCTGACATCTCTGCCTCTCTTCACTCCACGATGCAGCTCGGAAGTTGATTGTTCCCGAGTGCTGGAATTGCACCAAATCCACTGGAAATCTATCAGGAGCATTGCTGCTTTGGGGTGACATTTGGTGACATTTGGATATTTGGGATATTGACATGAGAAAGCCAGGATGTGAGCATCCTTCTCAAGAGCTGCTCTTCCTCCTTCAGCAGGATGAGGAGCCCAGCTCTAGTTCTAGGAGCCACTTGAGTGGGGTTAAATCCCAAAATCAACCAACTTCTGTGCTGTTCACCCCCTGCTCCCCCTGCCAGGACCTGCTGGGCTCTGTGGGAGCAGCCCCCAGTCCTGCCCAGCATTTCCCAGTCTCTGCAGCGGGCTGGGACCTCCAGAGTGCCGGGCTTTGCTCTGTGGTTGAGACTTGCTGATCCCTAATCTCCTCTGTGCCTCAGCTGCTCCGTTGGCACGTTAAAGGCTCGCCACAAAATAGCCATAATTGTGCTAAGTGTCTGTGGGATAATGGACTAAATACTCAGGATTGCAGAGGCAGCCGCATTCCCGGCTATTTAATACCTTGATTGATGTGTATTTAGTTGTTTGCCAGCCCAGGGCCAGCCTTCCAAGCTCTGCTTTCTCCCCGCTCGGGGAAGCTGGTGACGCAGAGGTGGTGCAGAATTAGGCAGGAGGGAGCTGTTTGACCAGTCATGTGGCCACAGGGCTGTAATGACCCCAAATTTGTCAGGACTCTGTTCTTCCTGCCCCCCTTGCTGAGGGAGGGTTTAGTTATCCACAGCCTTTCTCTTCTTGCAGGACCAAAGACACAAGTTCTCTCTGCCCAGGGGTGATCTGTGGAGAGGTCTGTGTGTCCAAAATTTTGTCTGCGTTTCCCAATGATATCATCTGATGTAATAAAAGGTATTAATCTCCCCCTTTGCTGTCTGTCCCTGTTAAGCCCTGCCCGTGTCATGGTCCTTGGGCTCTCTGACTTTAGGGCTGAGCTGAGTGTCCCTGTCTGATCAAAGCAGAAAACTGGGTTCTGCTTGGTCACCCTCTGGAACTGAGTATTTCTGTCCTTGACTAAGGGTCTCACAGCTGTGGGAGGTGTGTGTGCTCCTGGGGGCTGAGCTCGGGAGGGTTGTGCAGAAACCCTCGAGGTCCAGCTGTCCCTGGGGAGCAGCACGTGCTGTTTGCCAGGAGGAGCAGGGCAGGATGTCACCCCCAAACCTCCCAGAGCACAGAGAAGGTGCCAAGGGAAGGGCTGTGGCTGCTGCTCCACAGGGCAGAGCAAAATGAAAGGCAGGTGAAGAAAAACCAGAAAACTCCCAAAGCAGGCAGGGATGTTTCAGGACACCTGAGCATCCTGAAGGTTTCCCCTGAGGGAGGGTGGCAGCCCTGCACCCAAGAGCTGGTGCTCTCCCATGGGGTGACACTCCTTCAGCAGCCCTGGAGCACAAACCTCTGTGGCTGCTTAGTAGGGACGAGGAAGACGTCGTAGGAAGTGCTGCTCAGAGCTCCATGGGGGACAACTCTGCCCTTTAGTGCTTCTCTTTCCTTCGTGCCCAGCCCTGGCTGCCCGTAAAGTGAGGGGCAGATGTTGGCACGCCCCGTGTGGGGCTTGCCCTCACTGTCCCCTTCTCACCACCCCGGCAGCTGCTGCCTCTGTACCGATAAGAGAACGAGATGACTTCCTTTTCTTCTCCCCACCCCTGCTCCCTTCCACAGCGAGCTGGGTTGTTTTTTTGGTAAATAACTCGCTGTCACTTCACTTGAAACTTTCCAGGCTCCACCACGTTGCCCAGCGCTCCTGGAGGATGCTGGAGGCTGGAAGGTTCCTATCAGGCAGCAAACTGCCTTCTGCATCCTAGAGCAGCTCTCCCCACCTCCCACACCCTCCGAAATCTTCCTGCCTTTTGAGCTGCCCTGTGGTTTCTGTGGACTAACGAATCCGTGTGCCGGGTCGGGAGCCTTGACCAGTTATGGTGAGGTAGGAGATCTGCTCTCTGTGTGTGTGTGTGTGTGTCTGGCTGCTATTTTTAACGAAGCTGATTGTTCTGAGTGGGAGCAGAGCAAAGGGGAGAAGGTGTGGAGGTCATGGGTGTCCTTGAGATTGCACAGAGAGGTTCCACTGGTGCTGCAGGACGATCTGAGCTAAATGACAGAGGTGTGGGAGCTTCAGCGTGGGAATAGTGATTAACAGAGCTCGTTAGCCACAGACTGGCAAGTGGTGTGCAAGGTTCTCCAGTGGAAACTTCCCTGGGATGGCTCTGCAGCACATGGGTGACGGTGGCTCTGTCCCTGTGCTGCCTTCAGCACTGGGAAATGGTGTGTTAGCAGTTTCGTTTGTGTGATCGCAGCTAATGGGGCTGGTGGTGCTGAGCACAGCCTGGGAGAGGTGATCCCTGCCTGGGCAGGATGTTATTTTGTGATGTTATTAGATTTTTATCTCGTGGTACCTTGCTAGCAGTGCTGTGCTAAGGGTTGCTACCTTATCTCTTGCCCTGTATGTGACTGAGCTCGCGTTCCAGTGCTGGTAACTCGCTTGCCTGTGTAGGAACATCAGGGTGCTGGACACCCCTGGGGGAATTTTGGAGCTACAAAGTGCATGAAGCGACAACATTCAGTGGGGAAGGGTGGTGTGTAAAGTAATGAAGGTTATATGGGGCGTGAACTGCAAAGCAGTGAAGGTTCTATGGGGGGTGAGCTGTAAAAGGCTCTGCTGGAGTGTGAAATGATCCCTTTGCCAGGCTGGGAGGCACAGCAGACAAGGAAAGGTAGGGAGCAGATCCAGGGCTGTGTCTGAAGCCGTTTGAGGCTTTAGGATCATTGTACAAGTGGCTGCCTTGGGTCTTCCTTCCTTGGATGTGGGCTGATCTCCTCGGGGATTCAGGTGATGGAAGCAGCTCCATCCTGTTGGTGGTTTACGTTCCCTGGTATCTCAGGAGCATCCCAGGGCTCCTGCACACCCCTCATTTCGAGGCTGCTCTCTCCTGTGTTGCAGAAGGGGCTGGTGTCTCACTTTCTGCTCTCTGGGTGTGTTCTGCTTCGCTGGATCATGGCAAAGCAGCGAAACAAATACTTTGCTGCTCCAGGAGGAAGCCTGTCAGTCAGAAAACAGCTGGGCTGGCTGCTGAGAGGTATTTTTAATGCTTCAACTGTCTGGCAGGTGGGCCCGAAATTTAGTTTTAACTTGCTTTATGAGAACAAACCCAGCTGTAATACCCAGGTCAGAAAACTGCTGTGGATGGAGGGAGTTCTGAGGAGCTTTTAAAGACTTGTAGATAAGGCATTAACGGCTGAGGTTAAAGTGTAGCTCGGTGTTTATGGTGATCCTAACAGTGGAATAACCTTTGAGTAGAAGGGGTTGCTTTAAATATAAGTTTGTTTCAGAGAGTTAACTCAGAAAATTTGAAAACCGCAGCCAAAAATAACAGCCTCGCACACCTCCGGGGCTGATGCAGCCAAAACAGCTGGAGGGCCTGAACTACACCTTTTTTAATTAAGAGAACATGGGTGTAAATCCTCTGGGCAACTTGGGAGAGCCCCAGCTGCCAGTTTCCTGCTGGTGCAGGTGTTGAAACACACCTTGGCCTGATAAAACTGGGGCTGCCCCTCCCATTCTGGGAAAACTGAGAACTGTCAGGCAAAATTTGTGTGTTTTTCCCAGCAGTTTCAGCTCTGGGAAATCATCTGTTCCACGGGACTATGCACCATTTCCCAGGGAAGAGGTTGGTGCCTGTTCTCCAGCCCCTCGTGGTCTTTCCTGTGAGTCCCCGTGGTTCTTTGCAGGTGTTGAAAGATGCTCTTCCCTCCCCAGCTCCTTCACGTGTGGATTTCAGCAGCTGTGAATTTCAGTGACAGGCTGAGAGCCAAATCCTTCTCTGATAGGGATGATTGCAGGGGACATGTGGCAGGTTTGGGATTTGTCCTTGATCAAACACCCTCCTCTGCAGTCTCTGCCCCGAGCCTTTACTCCACTGGTCATAGAGCTGGAGTTTCCTCTGCCCAAATCCTGGGTGTCTCCCATCCTGACACATTCTGGGCAGTAAAGAGGGTTTTCCCCTCTTTTCTCTGCTGTGACTCTGTCCTTGGAGTGCCCTGACACAGGGTCTGGTGATAACACGTGTAAATTTGTAGGGATGAACCCTCAAGGGACAGATAACCCTGGGATGCCCCACAGAAGGAGCTCTTGCATCCAAGCAGGAGTGTGTGAGACCTTATTTTGGAAGTCAAAACAGAAGTTTGCACTCGTGGTTGGAGGCTGAGCTCTCTAACAACTCCTTCCTGCCTGCCTTCAGTCCTGAGTTTGAACATCTCATCCTGTGCTGGACAGGGCCAGCCAGGGCCTGATGGGTGACAGTCCTTCCATGGCTGTAGTTAGGGAATGTGGGTGCAACGACACCCGAATTTAAAGGCCAACAGGCTCACTCTGGTTTGCACTGGTGCACAGCAGCTTGGAATGGTCAGTCAGACACTTGTCTGGTGTGTGCTCAGTGTCCCCTGGGCCACCACCGTGTCCCAGTCTCTCTACAGCCCTCGCTGGACTCTCAGTTGGCCAAAGAGAAGCTCAGAGCTGCTGGGTGAGTGAAGGTGAGCCCTCTGGGAACTGGGATCTGGGTGAAGAAAGTCTTTTGGAGCAGTGCACGTGCTCGACTTTTCACAAGCTGCTGCTGCAGGACCGTGTTGGACCAAGTGTTCACGAGATGGTGGGTGAGGAGAGCCCCTCAGAAGGGCACAGGCACAACCGCTCTCACCTCCTGGACATGTGCAGCAGCCCTGGGGTGCCTCAGCCTCCCCAAGGGTGCCTCAGCCTCCCCAGGAGAGCCGGGGATGCTGCAGCAGCCACAGGGGACACAGGGGCAGGTGCCAGTCTCTGTCACATCCGTCACCTGTGTAACACACAGGCAGGTCACACCCTGGTGCTCTGTTTGCTCTGGTGCTGTGCAGGACTCTGCCCTTTCAGGCTGCAGATGATGTATTTTTGTGTCCCGGGTCTTAATTCTGTCGGTGGCTTCCTTCCCTCGTCGCTGCGCAGCCTTTATCTGGGGAGTGCAAGACAGTGATGGCGAGTGAGGTTTTCCCGTATCGGGAGTGTGGGATGGGCTGTGAGGAAGTGCCAGCGATAGGCAGAGCCTTGGAATGTGCACAGGATGGGGAGACCAGGCTTTGTGCAGCCACTTCAAACTAATCCTGACTGGTGGAAGGGGTCACTGGAAAATCAGCACCTCTCTTTAGAGCTGCTCATCTTGCCCCGTCTTTCCCAGAGCCAGGCTGAGCTGTGTCCCTAAATTAGGGCTGGAAGATGCCACTGAAGCAGGTGTGTGACCCAGGGAGTGTCAGAAATGGGGCAGCGTGTCCCTGTCCAGGGCTGCTCTGTGCTGGATGGGACAAAAAGCCTCCCCAGAGCTCAGGTGAGGTGCTTTGTGTCCCAGCCTCCTGCCTGGGCAAGTGCTTGTTTGGGTGAAAAGGAGCAATAGGAGCAGTGTTTTCTCTTTTTTCACCCATAGCAAGGCTGCCATAAAGAGTGTCTAGAGAGCAGGGTAAGAACGTGACCTTTTGTCTGTGAAGTTCACCCAGGCTTCCTGAATTCACGCCGAGGGTGACAATCATGTGGGGTGTGCTGTGAACACAAGTGTTCCCCACAAAGGGCCGGGCTGCGTTTGCAGTTTCTGGCTTTTCTCCTGGAAATTGCTATTTTTGAGCTGGTGACCTGATTCATAATCTTGGGTTTCCCTGGGGACATAAGAGGTGACCGCATGGTTGCATTTTGACCCTTCACAGCTCGGATCAGCGCCTTTTTAGAGGAGGGAACTTAGAGCAGAGAGGCAGAGCCTCTGCAAAGCAAATTTGGGACCAGAGAGATGCCAACTCCTCCAGATGTGTGTTTGCCTGTGCATCCATCCCAGGCAGAGGAGCTGATGCATCCCCCTAAGTGGCTCCTGAAACTCCAGGAGTTTTTTGCAGTACTTGCCCTTGGAATGATTTCTGCCTGTTGAACAAGCTGTCTTCTTTCCTGACAAAAAATCTTCCTAAACAACTTGAAACCCTTTGCTGAGAGGCTGTTGCTGCTTTTAGGTGGATGGTCCAGGGACACCATGGGTGGGACAGCACATGGAGAGAGGGAGATGTGCCAGTGACAAGCATGGGCTGGAATAATTTAGATAAAGGGACTGAATCATGGGGAGTAGGTGAGTGCAGACTCCTGCATGTGTCAGGGAGATAGGACAGATGTGAATTTATATTAATTAACAATTAATGCCAGCTGAGGCTCCAGAGCCAGTAAATGGAAACTGTCTGCACCAGCTCGCTGCCAGGAGGGTGTTGCCTGCTCCTGTTTCTGTAAGGAAAGAGCTCCTGGAGTGCTTTTACTCTTGTCTCTGGGGTTTGGATGTGCTCTCTGCTCTTCCTGCCTCAGCACAAGCCACCCCCTCCCCCAGAATGGCAGCTGAGGATCTGTCCAGCACCTTCTCCAGGGACGGGATTGAAACTGGTATTAAAGGCCGGAGTCACAAAACTGATTTTACCAACGTAGTTTAGTTAATCCCTGCCTAAACTCAGGGGTTTTTGATGGAAGCTGCTCTGCCCCGGGCATTGTGGTGCGAGTAGCACTTGTGAAAAAGCTCTTCTCGAGAGCTGTGAGCGAAACCATTGCTGAGGGAGTATTTGAGTTTCAAACCAGGGCGTGGGCGGTGATTAAACCCCTCTTTGTGACACACACCAGTGTCGGGTGCTCTGCAGCTCAGCCCAGCTCGGCTTTGCTTCTCCAGAAGGTCGTTGGCCGATGGGCAGAGAGGTGTGGGCTGAACTTTCCATCGCTGCAGCCTCGGCTGCTTCACAGCCCGTGCGTGGGCGAAGCATCCCTGGAGGGTCCTGCAGGGGGGCACTGGGCTGGGGGTGCTCCACAGACTGCTGAGTCAAAAGGGAAAAGTTGCCCGTGCCCGGATTTTGAAGTCTGATGTGCCAAGTGACTTGGCAGAGCCGCCGAGAAGGCAGCGGGTGCAGGAAGGGAATATCCACAGTCAGGGTATCCCCCCGGGGTTAGGGGTTGGTACCCAACCTGCTGAGGGGCTCAGCAGCTCCTGCAGCACTTTCAGTGCCAGCACAACGAGCTGATGGATCCTTACATTGCCTTGGAATGGACATGAAGTGCCTGGCTCCTTTCTGCAGCTCTGGGGATTTCTTCCTCTTTGCTGAGTAGGAACGTCAGCCTTGCAGGGAGCTGCAGTGCCCCCCAGTTACCCCCTGCTCCCACAGGTCAGCCTCCCTTCTCTGCTGCAACAATCCTCAGCTGTTTATTTGCCCGGCCGCCTCCAAGGGCAGGAGCCAGCCCTGGGCAGGGAGCTGGGGTGACTCCCATGGGACCCGGGGGCTCTGCCTGCCCTGCGTCAGCAGCATCTGCTGTCAGCCTTGTCCCACAGCTCCTGGCTGGTGTTGGGGGGCTGGGGCAGAGCAGAAGGGGGAGGTGTGGTGGTGGCTGGTCCCCTCCTCCCCCTTGCCCAGTCTCAGCTGCTGGGATGGAGCCTGAGCCGAGCAGTGCAGCCGCACACGGAGCGCGGAGGCGGCGTCTCCTGAGCCACATTTGCTTTGATCCTCTCCAAACCCAACACAAAGAACTTTTACCATTACAAATGTTTCAGATTCTGACTCTGGACTGAACTGGCCTTAAACCCAGGCAGTGCTGCAGGGGATGTGCACCTGGGGACCCCCAAACCCAGGGCACAGGCTGTTCCCAGGGCTTTCCAGTGTTCCGTGGTGGCTCTGGCTGTCGTGTGCCCAGTGTTTGGGGGGCACATCCTGGGTCTGTTGGTCTGTGAGTCCCATCTGCCACTGTGTCTATAGGATCAGGGAATACCCTGAGCTGGAAGGGACCCCCAAGGCTCATAGAGTCTGACTCCAGTTGGCATCTTTCTCTTCTTTGCAAGATGCACGTTGTGACTTTTTTGAGCTGTGTGAGAGAAGGGAAATGTGAGGCGGTGGTGTGAAATAATTTCCTTCCATCTCTTTTGGGACCTCACTTAGGAAGTGTCTTGTTTACCTGTGGGATAAAGGGATCTTCCCAGCACAGCCCCATGTTAACTGGGAGCTGTATCCCTCTGTGACAACCTCAGACAGTCACTTCCAAGAGTTCCTCTGGACCAGGATGCTGGCACCCTGCTTCCCTAATGCCTCCAAACCATTTCAGAAGCATCATTTTGGATGTGGTGCTTTTTATCCATGGGATGGTGGCTGGAGCTGTTTGGAATACAGGATTCCCAGAGAGGTTTTTAAAACCGCCTTGTTTCAGGGATTTCAGAGGGTGAAACAGTGTTGCTCAACTATTTACTGTGTTTTATCCCAAGACAGGAGCACAAGCATGCATTCCAGCAGAAGAAAGCATTCCTGCTCATGTGAGGGAGGAAATGAGTAATAGTGTATGGAAATGATGACTCTTCAGTAATTAAAGAGAAATTGTTTGATAAATTTTTAACATGGAGAAAGAGCTCCTTTTCCAGGGCTTTTGCTGGAATTCTGCTCCTGTTTTGGAGCCCGAGGTCCCTGAGTCTGATCTTCCTGGAGCTGGGGAGCTGTGCCACCACTGGTGCTTCTGTTGGTGCCCACAGGGTCGGGCAGGGGCTGCAGCCCTCGGATCAGTCGGAGTTTGGTGGTGGCAACAGGTTAGGTAACAGGTTTGGCTAGGTTAGGTAATAGGTGATAGGTTGGACTCGATGATCTCTAAGGTCTTTTCCAACCTTACTGATTCTGTGATTCTGTGATTCTGTGGCTGAGGGATGACTGGCATCACACAAGGGTTTTCCTTTTGTGGAAGTGGATAAATCCCAGCTGGACAAGCCCATGGCTGTCTGACCTGTTCCCACCCGTGCTGCTGTCTCAGTAGGATTGTGCCCTGCTGGGCAAAGGGGTTTTATGGTGCTGGGAGTTGAGAGCTGGGGAAGAGCTGATGGAGTGTGAGGAGTCGAGAACTGGAGCTGGAAGGGTCTCCTTGCAATGAAGGTGGTGTTAAGCACACACCATGTTGGCGACTGTCACCCCCACAACCCCTCAGTCCTGCTGGGGTTCTCATGATGGGCTTTCTGGTGTCCTTGAGGCTGCTGGACCCTTCTCTGGCCCCAGCTCAGAGCCCTCATCCCCTTCTCCAAGTCCTTCCCACAGCCTGGGCACAGCTCAGTGTTGCTCTGTCTCAGGGACTGGCACTGCATTTCCCCTCTGCTTGTTTTAATAAATTTCTTTGTGTAGCTCTGGCTCTGAAAGGCACTTGCAGGCTGCTCTTTAATTTAAGTTTCATTTTGGATGGCTTGAGTGATGGAAGGGAAATGCATTTCTCTGTGGGAAGGCAGTACTGCCCGAGGTGGACAGCAGATATTTACTGGTAACTGGAGAGATGAGAAGTTGTTGGATCCCCACTCGTATTCACAGTCACTCTCCTGGGGTGACTCAGTTCTGCAAAAACCCATCAAGCAGTTGCCTGAATGACCCACTGCACAGAGATGCCTCTTATTTGCTGACATCAGAACATGGCCTGATATTGATAATGTACCTTTTTTTCTACCACGAGGATCTAGTTTGGATCCTCTTTAGTTGCTCTCTTTCTTGGAATATTGAAAACTGAGCAAAAGCTGCTGAGCAGAGATTCATTAATCGGTTCTGGGGCTGTGGTCAGCAGCAGCTGCAGTGGAAAAGGAAGAGGGTTGTGGTCCTCCCTTCCAAGCAGGAGGGAGGTTGGTCCTTTTGTTCCTGTTGCTTGTTTCTTGTGGGATCCCAGTGCCTTGGATGCTGGAATATTGACAGCCCCACCACCTTCTGACACTGACACAGGTGTCCTCAGCATCCCACAGCATCCAGCTGAGCTCCAGCATCCCAGGCCAACCTGGGGAGACAAGTGGGGATGTTGGGGGGGTTTGGGAAGCCTTTGAGGAATGTGCACCCCTGGGTGGACACTGTCACACTGACTGGGATGTTCCCAGAGCTGGTGTGTGCCCGTGGCTATGGACACACACCTACAAGAGCTCTCATCCCACTGCTTTGCAGAGATATTCCCTTAGTGTTTTTCCTGCTATTTTCTGGCCAGCAATCTCACGCTGGGTTTGTTGCCATTAGCATTCAGTGGAAATGTTCTGTGTGGCCTCTGGCAGCCTGGGGTGTCCCCGAGCTCCATTAAGCCCCATTAGAGCATTCCTTCCTCTCCCAGTAGCAGCTCTGGGGTACAGTTAAGTGCTGGCCCTGCAGACAGCGGGTTTCTGAGAGGCTGTCACTTGTGAGATGTCAGGAATACAGGCCTGGAAACACTGGGATTCCTGTTTACCATCTGTTTCCACGGCCCTTCCCTAACAGGCCTCACTGCTGCCGCAGAATTCAAGGACCTGCAGTCAAAACTGTTTGGCTTGTGGTGGGAGGAAGGAAATCCCAAATTGTGGAGGAGACGGTGACATTTCTTGACCTTTTCTGTGTGTACCTCAGAGACAAACACACTCTGTTTGTGGGGTGGGTTTGGGTGTATTTCCTAACACAGGGTCAGGCGTTTCTCTGCATCCACTGAGATATTAAACCCTTTTTTGGGGACTGTGTTGGCTTAATCCGATGCAGGGACAGCTGTATCCCAGAAAGCAGCTTACTAAATGCTTCCAGATATTCTCCTTCTGAGACTATTTCCCTTGCTCAGAACACTAAATCTTGCATTTTTGAGTCATTTAGTTCAGAGCTGCCACAGACCTGTCCAACCTTCAGGGACTCTTGTCGTTTCCCCTGAAGGGGGTTTGACTGTGCAGCCAGTTCTGTTCCATCTGGTGCTGCCCAAAAACACTCAATAAATTCACTTTGTCACCGTCCAGCATTAATTTGGGCTCATCTTCTCTTCGCTCATGTAAAATATCCCATCACTCCCATGCAGAATTGTCTGCTGAGCGTGGCCTAAAGCTGAGCCACACGTTCAGAATTGAATATCTCTCATTTTCAGGTGCTCTGTGTGGGGCTTGTGAGATCACTCAAAAGAGCCTGGCATTTAGAAAGTGGATTTTCAGTGGCTTCTGAAAAATGGAGGCACGAAACTGGTGGCACATGGGAAATCACTGGTGTAATGTGCATATTTAGTACTCATTCAAGCCTGGGGAAACACCAGTTCTTGCAGTTCTGTCAAGGAAACTTGATCGAGACTGATAGCACCAGAAATCAGATCAGGAGATGGTTTGATGACGTTTAAAATACAAAGATTGCATTAAAGTAGCACAGAAAGTGGTGAAACACTTTTCCCCTTGGGGTGAGCTGTCTGTATTTCCCTTTTCTACCACGTCTCTGTTCCATGGAAGGAGGGCCAGGAGGGGGCCAGGAGCTGCTCTGTGCCTGCCTCGGAGGTGGGAGGACAGCAGGAGGGGCGGGCTGGGGTGACACATTATTTCACGTGTCCCTTTTGCCCTTTCCAGGTGGTTTCATCCCAACATCAGTGGAATTGAGGCTGAGAAGCTCCTCCTGACCAGGGGTGTCCATGGCAGCTTCCTGGCTCGGCCCAGCAAGAGCAACCCCGGGGATTTCACCCTGTCTGTCAGGTAAGGGGCAGGTGAGGAGTGGACAAGGGGCTCTCCAGGTCACCTCTGTGTGGGGCCGCGTGAAATCAAAGGGTCACTGAGCTGTCCCTGTGGCTGCAGAGGCTGTGCCAGGAGCCACACACAGCTTCTCCCCTGGTTTGTTCATCCCTGGGGGCTGCACATGTCCCTGTCCTGGCACGGGTTTCCATGGTGTTGGCAGAGGAAGGAAGGTAACAGACCCACTTTATTTCCTCAGGAGTGTATGTTAATTCCCAGGAGGAATGAACCCTCTCACCCCACTTCTAAAGGACCCAAAGGTAGCTGCCCTTTGAAATAGGTTTGTTTTCTGTGTCTGTGAGGGACCCCAGCACCACTCCCAGAGTGGGGGGTGAAGTGCTGACTAGATTCATAGACAGGATCATCTTTAGTGTGCATCACCTTTAACGTGCTCCTCTCTTCTTTGGGGCCAAGGCAAGGCCAGAAGGAAAGCTGCAGTTTTATCAGTGTGCCTGGAAGCCCTAAGGAGCAGCCTAAGGGACGCAGTGGAGCAGGTTGCCTCGGTAGAACTCTCTGGAAGGGAAGAGGTGAAGAGTGACATCACTCAGTGAGCCCCTGAGATAAAAGGAGCAGGTTGTGGGGTTCAGGGCATGAACCTTCCATGAGCTCCATCCAGCTGGAGCCTCGCAGGGGAGGAGCTCAGGAGAGGTTTCTCCAGCCACTTGTGCACAGACCTGTTTTGTGACACAGGCCTCTCTTTTGTGGCGGCTTCTGTTTAGTTTAAACAACCCTCATTTTGTTTAGGAAACTCCAGTGGGTTTATAAATCCTGTGTTTAGAGAAGCTTTGTGCAAAGGACGGAGCTTTTCCACCTGGCAGGATGCTGACATCTCCCTGTGATGTCACCTCTCACATGAGTGACACTCATCTCACATGAGCAGCACTGGTGTGGTTTGACCCTGGTGTCTCCTCCTCACCCAGGTGCTGTGGGAGCTCCTGCCTGCTCAGAGCCACCAACTGGCTCTGGTGAGGATTTCCCTCTCCTTGTTGCCTTAACCGCTTGGATAAATTCCCTCCTGGCTTTAATTTCTCCTCCTTTTTTTTTTTTTTCAATTGTCGCTTGAACCTGCCCCTCTCTCGCCCTCTTTGCCCAGTGCTGTCATTTCTTGGCAAGAGGGTTTGCAGCTGCCTTATTTCTTAACTGCTCCCTTTAGTGGTGGGAATCCACCCCACGAGTCCAACCCTTTTGCCTCTCAGAGGTGACTGAGCACAGCATCTCGTGCTACAGAGTGACACGGTGGAAAGGGAAGAATTCCAGGTTTTCCCTTGTGTTGGCTGGGTGGGGAGCGTGGCTCTGACTTCACTGGCTCCCCAGTAATCTCACCATCAGCACTGGTTGTGAGTTAATGAGGGAGGCAGGAAGTGCTTCTAATTAGAGTGGAAAATAAACTCCTGGAGGGAGCGGTGACAGTGAGGAAATGTGTGAGGGGGGGTTATCCCTGTGAGCTCAGTCCCTCCCATGTGATCCCGTGAGTCAGGGTGGGAGCAGGGAAGCACTGACAGCTCCAGGCAGTGCAGGGTGTGCTGTGCAACAGGCTCCTGATGTGGAAAGATCTCCAGGGAGCAGCAAAATTACCCCGAAACGGCAGCGGGAGTCACTTGTCACACCTGCATCCTGCCTTCGTGCCCTGGGCTGGGGATCAGACCTTGGCTTTGCTCAGTTTTCCTCCCTGGCTCTGTCCCCTTGCCTTGGCCAAAGCCCTCCTGTGTTCCTGCTGCTGGGCACACGTTGGGATTGAGGGGATGAAAGGTGGCATCCCATGGAAGAGCCACAGCTGCCCGTGCAGTGCCAGAACAATTTCATTGTTGCTGTTGTTCCTTTACCCCTTTGTCTGTGGCAGAAAGAAGGGAGGGGGAAGGAAGGGGGAGAGTCAGATTGTCAGGGGGAGGTTGGACCACTTCCTACCACAGGGAGACCTCAGTGTTGCAGTAAATGTTTAATAACAACATTGTTTTGCCTATAAATCGAGCCAATTAATGCCCTTAATGCATGAGTGGTGCCCTGCAGTGATGAGGTGGAAGTTAAAAGCAGAGCAGCAGCTCTGCCTCAGTATCACAGCATTGAACAACCTCCCCAGAACCCACGGACAGGTCGGAGCTCAGTGGAAAATCTGACCCATTGTCACAGTTCTGAGTAAAGCAAAGCTGTGACACGGATCAGGTTTCCAGGAAAGCACCATCACACATGAGCCACGAGGCATCTGTTGAGCTTTGAGGCATCAGGAAGACAAGGAAAGAATTCTTTCCTGGACGACTTTTACCTCCAGGTCTTTGCTCCTGTTCATTTCTGCAGGGAAGGGTTGCCCTGGAGTCTGGTGGGTGAAAAATTGGCTTGCACGTGATGGCTGATTTGCTGGACCAGGTTTTTTGCTTATAATTTCACCTGAGTGGTATTTTATCTGCTCTTCTCACCAAAAAAAAAAGTCCTTCAATGTTTTGGGGAATTAGAGCTGCAGGTCTAATAGAGTGGAGAATGAGCTTTCTGCTCTGGGAGAGCTGAAAGCTTGGGCAGTTATCTTCTCCCTTTCCCTGTGACATAGACGGAACAATGTGTTATTATTCTCATCTAGAATTATATCCTGACAGAGCTCTCTTTTTTTTTTTTTTATCTCCAAGCTGGACAGGTCTCTCATATATATTTCTTCCTTTCTGAGGAATAAAAGGTTTTCAAAGGAAACAATACAGATATCTTTGACATAGTGCCTGAAGTAGAGGTGTCAGAAGGAGAAAGTACCTTTAGGAAAACAATCAAACCCTCTTCCTCCTCCTTTTAGCCCCCTCCCTTCAGCTTTTTCAAGGGCTTTTGAAAGCCCTTGAGGGGAAATGCAGCTCCTCCTCCTTTTGGAGAGGATGTGGGCTGGGAAGAAAGCAGGGGATGGAGTTTTGGGCTGCCCAGACCACACACCAAGTGACCATGAGCTGTTGTGTTTCCAGATATGTGTCCCCAAGGAGAGGCAAGGAAACAATAGTGCAGGAGTTAGGAAAGTTTTCCATGAAGCTCCGTGGCTGCTTTCGCCTTCCTTCTGTCCTCCCCCCTTCCCTTCCCTCAGCTCCCAGTCCAAAGTGCTGGTCAAAGCCTGGGCCAGAATTGGTTTTACTGGCCCAGCTTCTTCTTTGGGCACTTAACTTGGAGCACATCAACAGGGAGGAAAGTGGTGAGGCAGCTTGAGGCGGGAGGAGGGTCCCTGTGAGTCAGTCTGGAGTGAGCTGGGCTGTGTGTGCAGCTGGGCTGTCCTGCTTTGTCCCCTGCAGATGCTGCAGCACTGCTCCCTGCAGGGATTTTGGTGCTGCTTCAGCCCGGCTGTGGAAGTTCTGGATGGTGGGAGCAGAGTTTCCCGCTCAAGGGGTTCGGAGAGGAGTGTTTAAAGTGCACGTTGTGACGAGGGGCTGGTGCAAAAGCATCCTCACCTTCCTTGCACTGTCACATCCCATTGCCTATAGGGACCTGGGGCTGGGTTTGCTTCTCATAGTGAATATTGCAGAATTGAATAGTGATTTTTAACAACATAATAATAATAATTTCCTCAGTTTGGAAGCGAGGGCTGTTGGGGGAGAAGTGTGGGAAGCCACTCAGGGAATGCCCAGTGTCTCCAGATGCCCCATGTTTCCTTGCCTGGGTGTGCCAGAGCACGTTTTCAGGTGGCCAAATATTTAGAATCACTTCTGAAAAACATGAACAGCTTCTCCCAGACCTGGCCAGGTCTGGGGAATAGCCTGAACAAAGGAAAAGGCATGTTGAGAGTTTGCCTAAGCGGTGCTTGGCCCGTGGCCACAACAGCAAATGTAAATGCCAAGACAGTTGAGAACTATCCGTCAGAGACCCTGTTAATTTGATAATTGGGTCATGTTTTATGGGAACAGATCTTATCCTGGCTCAGGGATGCAGTACAGAGTGCTTCTGGGAAACAAACTCTCAGCTCTCCCAGAGTGATTTCCCCAGTAAAGCTGCCACTGACATTCCTCTAGCTGACTGGGTATTTTTTTTCCCCCAAAAAACAGGTACAGATACACTCTGGGCACAGGTTAAGACCTGCAATCAGGCAGGATTTTATAGAACTATGGAATGATTTGCGTTGGGAGGGACCTTGAAGCACATTCTGTTCTACCCCTTCCATGGGCAGGGACACCTCCCACTATCCCAGTTGCTCCAACCTGGCCTTGGACACTTCCAGGGATGGGGCAGCCACAGCTTCTCTGGGCAGCCTGCTATTCATCAGCACTGCCTGCCCTCCAGCACGGGCAGCTGAGAGATTTGGGCACCTCCTTTGTGCTTTATTTCATCAGCCAGAGAGTCCAGGACACAGTTCAGTGGCTGCTGCTGTACAGCCCAGTTGTGCTGCCCAGCTTGGAGCTTCCAAATGGGAAAGGAATGGGGATCGATCAATGTCCTTTGTGTTTATAGTGACCTTGAGGGCTCATGGCATAAATGACCTTGATTATCTCTCTGCTTTTCATCCCTGAAGTGCTCCCAGGCCTTGGGGCTGGGGCTGTGAACTGGGCCTTTGTGGTCTGTACTGGGGCTGGGAGGTGGGGATGGAGCTGTGGGAGGAAGGGAGGGTTTGAGCCTCGGGAAAAACAGAGTCTGAGCTGCACAAGGGCCCTTCACTCCCAGCTGCTGCCAGGAAAGGCAGAAGCACTTGGTGTGCCAGCTCTTCTCAGAGCAGAGGCATTGTCATCGTGCTGGCTGGGGCTGGAATTTCACAGCCAGTTTTCATTCCCATCCAGTGAGCTCTGCTCATGCCCTGGCTGCAGATATTGCCAAACTTTGAAGTCTGTGCCCGTAGAACAGCTGGGCTTGGGGTGGCAGCCAGGGCAGATGTGTCAGGAGGAGTTATCCATGTGCCTCTGCACACCCAGCAGTGCCACTCCACACTTTCCCCCATTACAGATGGCTGGGTTCTGTCTCCAAGACCTTGTTCTCAAGGTACGAGTGTGACTGTTCAGGATCCAGATGCAGCTTTCCACCCCCCCTCAGGTCCATTTGTCAGTGTTTTCCTGGTTTTATTCTGCTGTTAATGTGGAATGATGGATATAAATGGATGCTGTCTCTCTGTGTTCACACTCAGTTGTCACTGGTTTGGCATGAACTGGAAATCACAAAGCATCCAAGAACAAACTGGAGCTGCTGATTCTCATTGGCAAAGTCCTCTGAGCAGCTGGGATGGGATAAGTGGGGATATGGCGTGTTTTAGGTGCAGCCTCTGTGGGAAGCAGAGCAGGGTGGGAGCACAGAGGAACCTTGTCCAAGGAGCATCCTCAGGGTGCTGTGGTGGCACCTGGGTGAACAGAGAGCACGTCCTGCAGCTCTCAGGGACAGTCGAGTTGACAGAGGGCAGCTGGGTTCTGAGGGCTGGAGCTGGGTTTCCATCCTCTCACTCTGACAACCCTGTTTGCCTCCTTCAGGAGAAATGATGAGGTGACACACATCAAGATCCAGAACACGGGGGATTACTATGACCTGTATGGAGGGGAGAAGTTTGCCACCCTGGCAGAGCTGGTGCAGTACTACACGGAGCAGCAGGGGCTGCTGCGGGAGAAGAACAGCAACGTCATCGAGCTCAAGTACCCCCTCAACTGCCAGGACCCCACCTCAGAGAGGTAAACCCCCTTCTCCAGCAGCCCTTCCCTCTGCTGCTGCTGGGGTCTGCCCAGGTGGCTCATCCTGGAGAGCTGGGTTTGGAAAAAGAGCCTGAGGCAGTGTGTGCTGGGTGTGATCCAGCTCTGTGTGTGCAGACGTGGTCGAGTTGACAAGGTGGTGGTTGGTCAGAGGGTAGATCTGATGATCTTAGAGGCCTTTTCCAACCTACATGACTCTGTGATTCTGTGAGCAGAAGCTGGAAGGTGATGGGGGCAAGGCCCAGGAGCTGGTACTTGCTCAGTGTCAGCTCATGCAAATAAGCTTTCCCCAGCTTTTAGACAGCTGGAAACATAGAATTACATATAAAATCATGGGATAATTTGAGTTGAGTATATAATAATAATAAATTGAGGGTTTTTTTTTAATATCATCAAGTCCAGCCTCCTGCCATGGGCAGGGATGTCTTCAATGTGATCAGGTTGCCCAGAGGCCCATCCAATACGAGCAGAATGAATTCACCTGCAAAGAGCCCTGCAGGTGTATCCTTGGAGACACACAGCTTTGGTTCTTAAAGAAACAAAACACCTGCAAGTGGCTTGTTCTCCTGGGCAGAAATACCCCAAAGAAATATCCCATCTCTGCCTGTCACCCCTGTTCATCCTGGTGGGGGGGGGGATATGATTCATCCTCCTCGTGCTACTTCGGGCTGTTTCCACCTGATTAATGACCTTTATTTCCTCCCCCTTTGCCTGTGATGCTCCAGTGACCCCTCTTTTCCCTTTCCGCCCCCTCAGTTTCCAAAGTGTCACACACAGTAGGGTGGCAAGGCTGGCACAGGCTCCCCATGGCTCTGACTTTGTCACCAGGGCTGGGTGGAGCCGTGGCTCGTTTCGGTTCCCAAAATGGAGCAGAGCTCTCCCCTCCTGTGTCATGTGAGCCCAGACCCTGGGAAGTCCCTCCAGCTCATGTGCTCCCTCGTTGCCAGGGAGGTTTCTGTGCTCCTTCCAGGTTGTGGTGTGAAAAGCAGCCTCGTGTGAGGAGAAACTCTGGAAAAGTGGAAACCCCCTTCGGCTGGATTTCCCCTTCTCCTCCCGCCAAGGGCAGGCTGGCTTGGCAGGGAAGGTCCATAAAAACTTCTCCAGACCACACATCCTGGTGGCATCAAGGAGAAGGGAGGGAAAAGAGTCCAAATCCTCTAAATACGTGAAATAACGGTGCTGTTGGAATACAGCAGGATGTGTCAGGACAGCAGTTTTCCAAGAAGTGGGACTGAATAGCAGCAGTGCTGTGAGCTGGCACAGGGGTTCTTCACCAGAGCTGGATCATTCTGCCCTCATGATCCTGATCCCAGCCTGCAGGGATGCTTAGAGGGGATTCCCAGCCAGGCTGGGACTGGCTGCTGGATGCTGAGCTGGGACATGAAAGGCCCAACATCATTCCCTGCTCTTCTCTAAACCTCGTCCAGCGTTGCTGAGGCGTGACGTGATGCCATTGCATCGCCCCTGGGAGGTTATTTTGAGCCTCTCTGGATTCCTGGCAGCTTGGCTGGCAGGCCAGGAGCCAGTGTCTTCCAAGGGACCTGTGGCATCTGCCCAGAGCTGCTGCTGGGTGTTGATGGAGTGTGGGGATGGGAGGAGCTGTTGTTTGTCCCTATGGAAGGCTGCAGCAGAGAGGGCCGGAGACATTCCTGCCCCAGGGAGCTGCTGTGTGGGTAGGTGGGATGTGCTGCCTCGATGAGCTGATGTGCAGAGAAGGGCAGGTGAGGGGCTGGTCAGAGCATAGAGCTACCAGGGTAGTGCTGGAGAATCCATCCCAAAGAATTCCCAGATTATTGTGTGTTTAACCCCAAGGCACTGTGGCAAACTGACCAAGCCAGGTCACAGCTGGCCTGGATTCCCTGGAACTGCAGTGTGAGCACCCAGCAGAGCAGGAGAAAGGATTGTGAGAGATTAGATGGAGAAACAGGGGCAAGATGTACCCAGACAGAGAGGTGGGGCATTGTCGTGCACTGAGGTTTGGGAAGAGCTGAGCACAAACCTCTGTGTGTTGTCATTGGCCAGAGATGTGGGGCTGGAGAGGGGGGAAACCTCCTGGCAGAGTGGGGGAGCTGGGTTTGCCCCTCCAGGTGAGTGTGCAGGACACCTCTGTGCTCCCTGAGCCGGGTTAGTGACCTGGGAGGGTGGCAGCCAGGAAGGACTCCCTTCCCAAACTGTGTCAAAGCCTCTTGCTCCTGCTCAGTGTTTTGCATATAATCCAAGAACGATTTGGGTTGGAAGGGACCTTAAAGACCATCCAGTTCCTCCCCCTGCCCTGGGCAGGGACACTTTCCACTATCCCAGGTTGCTCCAAGCCCCGTCCAACCCAGCCTTGTGTGGTTCTGTGTGACTGCATCCTGCTGACTCCAAGAGTTCTTCTTCTTGCATGTTAAAAAAAATAAATAAAAAAGGAAAATCCAAAGCCACCTTCAAGGAAGCCCTGCCAGAATCGTGTTCCTTGGAGCTCAGTCAGAGCCTGTCCCTCAGTGACAGTCCCTGTCACACACCACGTGGCAGCTGAAGACACTGATGCCGTGTCACATTTGTCTGGAGGGTCGAGCCAAGTCCTGACACCTCCAGCCTGGGGCTGAGCTATCGATGTGACATTGCAGAGTGCTGGAGGGGAGTCACTGGGGACTGTGCCTAAAATAGCTCCAGGTTGGTGTCGTGCCAGTGGGCCGAGCAGTTGGATTGGGAGCCTGGAAATGGGTTTTCCATGAGCACCACCCCCAGCAGTGAGTGTAGCCCGTGTGTGAGGGCAGTGCTGTGAACATTCCTGAGGTGACCTTGCCTTCCCCTGCTGCTCCCCAGATGGTACCACGGGCACCTCACTGGCAAGGAGGCCGAGAAGCTGCTGACGGAGAAGGGGAAGCCGGGAAGTTTCCTGGTGAGGGAGAGCCAGAGCAAACCAGGAGACTTCGTCCTGTCAGTGCTGACTAATGAGGACAAGATGGAAACTGGGGACCGAAAACCACACGTCACCCATGTGATGATCCACTACCAGGTGGGAAAAAGGGCTGCCCCTGCTCACAGCAGCTGGGTGACCCTGCTGGGAATTTGTCTCCCCATGGATTTGTGTTCTCTCCTGTAGCTGGACGGGAAGTACGACGTGGGGGGAGGAGAGAGGTTTGACACGCTCACAGACCTGGTGGAGCACTACAAGAAGAACCCCATGGTGGAGAAATCTGGAGCTGTGGTTCACCTGAAGCAGGTAAAACCTGCTCTAGCACACGTTGCCTGGTTCTGGGCTTACCCCGGCTCCTGGGGGAGTGCACAGATCCGCTCCCAGAACATCCCCCTGGCGCCTCATCCTGCTTGTTCAGGCTCACACTTGCCAGGTGTCCCTGGCCCCAGGAATGGTCCCAACCCCTAGCAATACCCCAGGGATTTGGGAACTGGGGTTTTTTTTCCCTTCTGGGAGTGATTTCTGTCCTGTCCCCACCTTTCAGCCGTTCAATGCCACGCGCATCAACGCGGCCAACATTGAAAACAGGGTGAAGGAGCTGAACAAAATGGCAGATCACAGTGAGAAGGCCAAGCAGGGGTTCTGGGAAGAGTTTGAGGTACGGATTGCTCCCCTGTTCTATATCCTGTGGGTTTCCAGCACTGAGGATCTCTCCTCAACGCTCCCTCCTTTCCCTGTTTTCTGCATTCAACTGAGTTAATTCCTGCTCCTTTTTTAAATTGCTTTTTCTCATGTCCGAGGCGATTTCTCTTTTCTCATCCCAGAACTGCGTGCCTGTTGTTTCCTGCAGGGATTTGTGCCTTCTCCCCCCCCATTAACTCTCTCATCAAGCTGCTTCTTGGCTCCCTTTCCCTCCCTGCCAGCATTCCCTCTGCTCTTCTCAGCATTAGGAAGTCAAAATAGCCTTTCCTTTGCCTCCGACTCCCCTTGTCTGCCCAGCACAGTTTGTTCTTCTGTTCTCTCCCAACAGATGCTGCAGCAGCAGGAATGCAAGCTCCTGTATCCCAGGAAGGAGGGACAACGACCCGAGAACAAGGCCAAGAACCGCTACAAGAACATCCTTCCCTGTAAGGAGACCTGGATGGTGGTTTGGGGATTCTCACCACAATTTCCTCGGCCTTTTCTAGGGTTGAGTTTACCCTGCAGAGCTTCCTGATCGAGGCTGGGTTGGATGGAGGTGTCCTGTCCTAGTGGAGGGGTGTTCTCCATCCCCTTTTTAACCTTTTGTGTGGGGAAATGGGCAGTTGTTCTCCTCTGAATCCAAATAAGTTGTATGGAGCTGTGTCAGGGCAGGGTTAGGTGGGATCTCAGGCAAAGGTTCTTCTCCCAGAGGGTGTTTGGGCACTGAACAGGCTCCCCAGGGTTTGGTCACAGCCCCGAGGCTGCCAGAGCTCCAGGAGGGTTTGGACAACGCTCACAAGGACAAGGTGGGATTGTTGGGGTGTCTGGGCAGGGCCAGGGGTTGGGCTTGGATAATCCCTGTGAGTCCCTTCCAGCTCGGGATGTTGTATGATTCTGAGAGTCAGTGCCTCCAAAGTAAATGCTGGAAAACTTAAGCTCGAGTCAGGCCCAACTCTGTGCATCACTAATGTCCATCCAAACCGCCCCCGTGCTCCTGCCTGTGGGACTCCTGCTCATTGTGGGCTCTCTTGCTGCAGTTGACACCACACGGGTGGCACTCCGGGACGTGGATGAGAGTGTTCCTGGCTCAGACTACATCAATGCCAACTATATCAAGGTACTTGGGAGAGGGAAGGCCCAGCACTGTGTCTGCTGGGCGAGTGCAGTGGTGGGGTGAGTTTAGAGGGGATAACCTCTCAGGAGCTGTCTTTGACTGGATCCAAGCCAAACACGGGATTTTTCTCCTGGATCCCAAGGGATCTCATCGTTCTACCATTCCCTTTTTGCCCCTAAGAGTTTATCTCCCTCCCCTCCTTTCTCTCCCTGTTCAGGAGGTCCCAGAGGACTGACCCAGACTTCGTTATTGTCCATTATCTCTGAAATTGGATCTGTCAGCCAAGAGCTGCTTGAAGCTGCTTTTCCAGCAGTGCCACTCTGGCACTCACACAGCATCCTTGGGGAAACCATCAAGGTGGCTTCATTCCAGCCACGTCCCCCTGAAACTTCAGCAGTAGCTGCTGGGAAGGCTCTGCTGCACAGCAATGTGTGTTACAGCAGCATAAAGGCCCCTGGGGGCTGGCAGAGCGTTTTCTGACAGCTCTGTTGAAGCTGGTAATGAGAGAGGGTGAAGAATTGAGGGAGATCAGCTGGTTTAGGATCCCTGCATGGCTGGATGTGCTGACTTCGCTGCTAAAGGTGCACTAAAGCAATTCCCATTTCCTCACTCCTTGGCTTTTTCCCCCCTCCCCTCTCCTTCGCTCCTCAGAGCATCCCTGAAGATGGAAGGAGCTCAGAGCACTGCAAGGTCTATATTGCCACCCAGGGCTGCCTGCAGACCACTGTGAACGACTTCTGGGCCATGGTGTACCAGGAGAACACTCACGTCATTGTCATGACCACCAAGGAGGTGGAGCGGGGCCGGGTGAGCACTTGGAGGGTCTTGTGGCACCGTCCCCAAACCTGAAAGTTTCCTGCTGCCAGTCCTAATGGAGTTTAGTTAAACTGTCTCTGGCCAGCTCTCATTTAATTTAATTTTTTCCCCTGTCTTGTAATAAATGTTGTTGTTGCTCTTCTTCATGAAAGAAAAATATCACCTCACTCGGCACATCCAGGCTCCCCAGCCCCAGGAATTTTAGCAGGGTGACCCTCCCAGGACGTGCTTCAAGGCTCTGGGGAACTGCAGAGAGATGAGGAGAGAGACATCATTATGTGTGTCACATTAAGCTGGAAGTGGAGTGGAGAGGGGGGTGTTCCAAGCTGGGTGAGGGGAAAAAATAATTATACCCCTATTTTTTGCACCACCTCAACGTGTTTCACTAAGAGTGGGTGGTAGTGGCCAGGGAATACAGTGAAATTCCAGGCAGAGCCATCAAGAACAGCCTTCCCCAGCAGACAGCAGCTAATTAGGGTTGGCACAGACAGTTTTGCTGAGGAATGAGGGGGAAGCTGCAAAGAGGAGATAAAGATAGCCCAGGTTGGGCTCAGGAGCTTGCCTCTGGTGTCTCTGCAGAACAAATGCTTCCGTTACTGGCCTGACAAGGGCTGCACCAAAGAGTTCGGGGGCATCCGTGTGCACCACGTCAGCGAGCGCGAGGCCCAGGGCTATTACCTACGGGAGCTGGAGATCCTCAGGCCGGACAGGGTGAGTCCTGTGCCCTCTGGAAATGGGCTGGAACCCACGGGGAGGGAACCTTGGCTTTTCTCTTCGCTGGGTTTCCCCCATTTCCTAGTCCCCCCGTTGAAATTCTGGGCTGCTTTGCCTCTGTTTGATGAAAGCAGAGGAAGGCGAAGCCTCTGAGCAGGAGGTTCCTGAGCAGGAGGTGGTGTCATCCCTGCAGGATGAGCAGCCCAGGCTGGTGAAGCACTACCAGTACTTCAGCTGGCCAGACCACGGTGTGCCCAACGAGCCAGGAGGGGTCCTGAGCTTTCTGGACCAAGTGAATCGAGCACAGCGAAGCATTCCGGGCACGGGGCCCATCATAGTGCACTGCAGGTACGGAGCAAGGGGTGGGGAGAGAAAATGGCCCTGCACCTGCAGCTGGGCCAGCAGGGAGCTGCTGGAGGGCACTGGGATAGAAATATGCACATGGGGAGACACCTGGGAGAGGGGAAAAGGGATTCTGCAGCTGTTTGTGTGCCACCTGGATGTGTTTCACTAGGAGTGGCTGGTAGGGGCCAGGGAATGCAGTGGAATTCCAGGCAGAGCCATGTAAGACAGCCCTCCCCAGCAGACAGGAGCTAATTCTGAGGCTCCTGCAGAGCAGCACAGCCCTGATGTGGAGCTGGTAGCTCTGATGCAACCTCATAAACTCTGATCTCCTGAGGATCAGCACTTGGCTTGGCTTATTTCACACCATCCGTGCCAAATGTGCCCAGGATGGAGGTGCAGATGAATGTGGGATCTGGGCTGACTAACTCTGGGGAGTGTTCCCTCCTGCAACGATTTTTATGTTTCTCTTCTCTCCCCAGTGCTGGAATAGGACGCACAGGCACCATCATAGTGATCGATATCCTGGTGGATATTATTCACAGGCAAGGTATGTCCCCTGTCCCTGTGTACTCCCTCCAATAAGGGAGATGTTTTCAGCAGCACAGCACAGGAGTCTCACATTGCTGTTGGTGGGGCCAAGATTTCAAAAGAAATCCCCCAAATTCTTCTCTGTAGAAGGGCTGTCACCCTTACCTGTGCAGTTGTGGAACTCCCCATGGTATTTCTAGGTCTGGTCCAGGAGCCCTGAGGCAACTGGACCTTCTTTATCTCATAAACCTTTCAAGGGTGGGAAATTTGGATTTGCAGGAAGTTGCTGCAAAACAGACTTAATTCCCTTCCCCTCCTCTTGCTCCAAGCAAGTCAGCCCCTTCCTCAGCCCATCTCAGCCTCTCCTCAGCCATTCTCCATCCATTTTAATTCTCTAGCAGGACTTAAAATTATTTTTCTTAGGCGTAGATGCACCAAATCCTTTCACAATCTCCTCAGTGTCCCAGTGCTTCATGACACTGTGTGCAGCCAGACACTGAGAGCTCCCAAAGCTGTGTGAGGGGAACAATTCTTCCAATGAATTTCCCAGTCCCTGAGCATCTCCTGCTCGCTGTTGAGCAGGTTTGGACTGTGACATCGACATCCCCAAGACCATCCAGATGGTGCGGCGGCAGCGCTCGGGGATGGTGCAGACGGAGGCTCAGTACAAGTTTGTTTACATGGCAGTGCAGCAGTTCATCGAGGCTGAGCAGAAGAGGCTGGAGGAAGAGCAGGTGAGTAGAATCCCCTTTGGTTTGGTTGGAAAAGAACAGCACTTCCACTTGCCCAAGGCTGGGGAAGTCCCCTCTGTTGCAGGTACTTTGTGCCCCAGCCCAGAGGGGCACGGCCAGTCGTTCCTTGGATGCCTCCAGGGATGGTGGTGCTGCCCTGAACGCAGGAAAATGCCCACCCTGCTCCCCAGATGGCATTTGGGATCTTGCAAAGCTTTTATTTTTTTTCTTTGGTGCCTGCTTTAAGTGGGGTTTTATAATGTGTTTGCTTTCTCTTCCAGAGGAATAAAAGGAAAGAACGAGACTACTTGAATATTGGCTACCTTCCCATGGACAAGGGCAGAACCAAAGGGCAGCCCCCTTCACCACGGACCCAGCCTGTGTAAGCTGAGGCTCTCTCCCAGTATCTGTCCTTTCCCATACCTGAATCCTGACCAGTCACTGGCTGTCCTGTGGGACTGACCCCAAATAAACAGGGCATCCCACCCCACTGTCAGCAGAGGGGGTATCACCACCTCACTTGGGTGTTGGAAAGGAGAGTAGGAAATAGATCCTAACCTTGAGGGAGTAGTGCCCTGTATCCTTGGGTCTGGAGAATGGCCCTGGAGAGGGGCACTGTGCCCACTGCCACGTTAATCTGAAGGGAGATGAAACAAGAGCAGGGAGAGGTGGATTTGAATCCATGTGGAGAGGTGCTAAGGAGCACGAATTCATTACATAAACAGAGATAAATTGCCCCAAATTATTGTTTTCCCTCTTGGCCCAAGTAATGGGATACCTGTGAGTGCTGGAGAGGGGGTTCAACTTGAGTAGGGGCAGAGGCTCCCATCCCCAAATGTTTGAACCAAGGAGGCGTGGCCCAGCCAGAGGGAGAGAAAACAGGGAATGAGAACAGTGGGAACCTCATGTCATCCTATGTCCAAGGCCGGGGAGGGCAAAAGGGAGCTTGGCTGGGCCATTCCCACTGGTCACCTGCCTCCGGGCAAGGATCCAGGGCACTGAGGCTCTTAATGACAGGGCTTTGCTTCTTGACAGGGTGGATGATGAATCAGCTTCCGTCTACGAGAACCTCAACATCAAAAGCCCAAAGGTTTCAGGGATGAGTAATTCAGGGCGATAGAGGAGCTGTGTGGAGGCTCTGCAGGTAGGAATGTTCCCCTGGATTCACCCGAAGTGTCACCACGCTGTTTGCAGCACGTCTGAGCAGCTCAGCCTGGGCAGATCTCGGAGGCTCTGCCTGTAAATCTGGGGTGAAATTGGATGGAGACTAAAGATGCGGCTGTGAGGGAATGGGAGGATGAGATCCCAACAGGGAAATATATTTATCATGTTACCAGCGAGGGGAAAAAAATCACAATATTCTCAATATTCAGTAATATTAATTAATAACAGATTTTCAGGCTGTTTTATCAGGAAACAGGACTTTGCTGTGTGTGCAAACAAGTGGGAGACACTTCCCTCTCTGGGAATGTCTCAGCTCTGTAACCTTACCAGGTCACTTTTTCTCCCTGTTGTAAACCTGCCCACCCCCACTTCTTCCTTCTTGTTTTGGAATGCAGGATTTTCCAGTGTTTACGTCCACCCTTCCCAAGTTCTGCAATTGAGGACAATTCTGTTGCCTGTCTTGCCTTCCCCAAGCACCTTGGACTCTGCGAGGAGAGGAGAAGCTGCCTGAGAACCCAGCAGAGCCTCTGCCTTAGAACATGCCTTATCCTAACTTATTCCTGAGAAGGATCCCCCCCCCAATCCCCCTGTACCAGTAGGTTGATATTTATGTGAAAGTGCCTCTGGACATTCATTAGGGCATCAAGGCTCAGCTTCAGGGTTGTGAGGTTTTATGTATTTTAATTTAAAAGTTTGTTTTTGTTGGGTTTTTTTTTTTTTTACACACGAATTGTTCAAAGGAACAGAAACTCTTCGCTTCAGAGCTTTCCCAGGGTTGCCCACTCAGGGCTTTAGTAAAAGCTTAGTTACTGTCATGTTTTCATTAGGTCAGTCATTTCTAAGCTACGAGTGTTTTTTTAGCCTAAATCCTGGAGCAACTTTGCCTGTGAGGGTGAGGAATGGAGGGCACTGCCTGGACAGTGCCAACAGGTTCCTTCTCACTCCTCCTTTTGGCTGTAGCAGTTCTAGATTTCTATGCAACGCTGCCAAAGGCCATGGAGCAATCCCTGCTCCATGTGTGTGTGTGTGTGTGTGCCTGAGAGCCACTCAGGCTCTGCAAACTGCTCTGCACGTGGCTTTCATCCCCATCCTCATGGGGTGGAATCTGAGCTGAGGGAAGTCCCCCGTGGGTGCTGAGGAGCAGGGCCACAGATCTGTGTGCTGTGCTTTCAGCCACCCCTCCTGCGAAGGGCCTGGGCTGAGGATAAGCTGAGCTGAACATCTTGAGCTGGGCCCCTCTAAGCTTGAGGCAGCTCCACTGTTCCTTTGCTGCACGGCCTTTCCCCCCCCCTGCACTTCCATGACAAGGCAAGTGTTGTACCTGCTGAGTTGGGGTGTTGTAGGTGTGTCTGTGACCTGACCAGTGCCATGAAGTGAGTGTGTCACCCAGTGGAGTATTCCAGCTCTGTTAAGTCTTAGTGCTTCCTGCTGTGCCAGCCAAAGAACTCCTTCCTGCAGGATTCATCAGCCTGGAAATGTGTTCTGGGGGGAGCTGTGGGTCTCAGGGCCAGTGCTGAACACCCAGAGAAGTTTTGGGTTCCAAGACCAATGGGGAACCCCCAGAGCAGTTTTGGGACTGAGGGCAAAGTTACTGAACCCCCAGAGCAGGTTTTTGTCCCAGGGCCGGTGCTGAACCCCTGGAACAGGCCCAGGACTGATGCTGAGGTCCTCCTGCATCCCTGGAACAGGATGGACTCTGCATGGTTGGGGTGTTAGAGCTGAGCCAAAGGGTCGAACAAATGCACAGTGACACACCTTGGCTGTAATTCCTGGCTGGTCTTTTCTGCTCCCTTGTCACAGGGGCAGGAGAAACTGTTTATTTTTATTGCACTTTTAATAAATGGTGAATATTGCCAAGGCTGGGTTTTTCTGCTTTCTTTTAAGTAGCTTGTTTCTTGGGATAGTGGCTGATGGGGTGGACTGTGGGACATCCTGAATGTCCCCACGGCCAAATGCTGCTGTTCAGGGCCTTGTTTCCCTTTCCTTTGACCACACAGGAGTGAGGGCTTCAGCTCTGTTACCTAAACCTTCAGCCTCTGTTTCCAAGTACATGGTGGGATAGGGATGTGCCAAGGGATAATCCCACCCAAGGATGCTGTGACAGACCCCTGGGAGCAGCTGGAACTGTGAGAACACTGTGGCCTGTTTTCCACTGCAACAATGGACTTTATGAGGCTGAAAATGTTATTTCCCTCTCCCCTGCCCTTGGGTCTCATCAGTGGGAGTCAAGTGGTAATGAAGATGTAATGACAAAGCACTTCATCCCTCCCAGAGCCTGTTTGCTGGGCTTAGTCCCAAATATAAATAGAGAGGGAAAATGGAAGTGCCTTCTCTGCCTTAAGCCCCTAGTGAGTTAATTTTTCCAAGAGCACATTTAATTTGGTGCTGTGCAGATACCCTTCCATGGCAAGCCTGGGGATGAGACAAATGAGAATCCCTGTCAAGCCCAGTGGCTTTGGCAGTTTCTCCAGTGCCTGGAATATTTCTGCAGACGTGGCTGGCACAGGTAACTCCAGCCTGCAGCTGAAGCCCAGAGGAGGTGCAGGTACAGCACACACAGCAGCTTTCCACAGAAATTTCACATAGCAACAGTCTTGAGCTATTTCTGCCATTGCTTCAGCCCTTTCTATTCCAAATTAGATTTTTTTTTTTTTTCCTGGAAAGGGAGAATGGAAGCATCTGTCACCAGCTGGGAAGAAGTGAAAGACGAACAGGCTTTGCAGCTTCTCATTTTCTAGGTCAAATTAGGTAAAACACAGAGGGAAATGTCACCTGGGACAACGTCACACAGGTGGTGGAAAGTGTGATTTTTGCAGGATAAAGCTGCCCAGGTGTGTAGGATGGTACAGCACTGGGACACAGCCATGCCACCATGACCTGGGAATGCAGCTGGACTTGGGACTGCTGAGGGAACACCTCCAGCTGCAAGTAAAGAGGGATAGGAGGGAGTAATTGCTACAACTGAACACCTTGCATTGTATAAAACATAATTTAATATATACACATCTGGTATTTGCATGCAATACTGTTTTACATCCGTGTCCGAGTAGAGAACATTGAGTTGTGAGCAGCCTTCGTCATGAAGACTCTGTTAATCACTGTCAGATCACTGCTTTAAATAAAAATAGAGTGTCAGCCACTGGCCTGTGTCTTAATACTGACACATTTTAAGATTAGGAGGGTAAAGTTGCCAAAAGGTGTGACTTTTTGGCAACAGTGAAAGGTCTGAGGGACGTTTGCTGAGGCAGGA
Source organism: Pitta sordida (assembly GCA_013390025.1). NCBI lineage: Eukaryota > Metazoa > Chordata > Aves > Passeriformes > Pittidae > Pitta > Pitta sordida. The sequence continues at coordinate 325,431 of WEKX01027776.1, forward strand.
ACTCGAGGGTCAGGGCTGTGCTGTGTCTGTGCCTCACAGAGCTCAGTCCTGGGTGCAGAACTGCTTTCCAGGTGGGGATGAGTGATTTTTAATCATCATCTTAGGAAAAAGGAGTGGGATGGCTGCTGTGAACATCTCCTCGGGATGGTACCAAAGGCAGGCGTCTGTGTTTTGTCAGCAGGAGGCAGCAGTCACACCCCCAACGCTGGGTAACGCAGGAGAAACCTTTCCAGCGTGTGGAATAAGGGTATTTTTCATCTGTTTGTACGGCTTTGCCATGTCTTTACCCTCCCAATCCCAGCTCCTCGTAGGAATAATCATGTAGATCCTTCAGTTTGCAAAAATAGCCCTTTATTCCCTCAGGGGAGCTCGAGGAAGTGCCCCCACTGCCATCTGCTCTCCAGCCAAGGCGGCACACGGCCGTGTGCCACTGAGGGAAACAGTCCTGGAAAGCTCCCCGTGGCTTTCCCAGCTCTGGTTTCCATGGAGAGTTTGGCAGCAGGATGCAGAGGCAGCTCCTCGGAGCCAGGGTTTCTGCAGCATTCCAGCTCCTGGAGGTGGGTGCAGGCACAGCAGTGTGGGCAGTGGGACACAGGGTCTGCCAGCAATCCGAGGAATGCTGTCAGGGCGGCGGGTCCTGTTCCTCCTCCTCGGTGTGGGGACAGAGCTGACCAGAGCCAGGGGCTGCCTCCTTACTGGAAAGGGGGTTGTGTCACAGGCGCTGCCACTGTGGTGGGTTTGGGGGGCAGGTACTCGGGTCTGCTCATGGCCACAGTCCTGGTGAAGCAGCGCAGGTTCCCCGTCTTCAGGGCACACTGGACTGGCCACAGGATGATGCAGAAGAGGATGATGATGAGAGCAGAGAGGAGGACGATGCGCTTCCAGTCGTCGCACATGTCACAGCGGGACAACCTCCCGACCAGCCCCGTCGGAGGGGTCTCGGCACTTTCGGGCTTGCTCATGGCGACGTCGATGGAGATACACGAGTCTGGGTTCTCGGGATCGTCCGATGCCCTCCGGCAGCACAGCTTGGTCCCTTCCATCCAGAGCACCTTCTCCTGCTGCAGCTCCGGAGGCAGCGTGGCCAGGAGCTCCTTGCTGGTCTCCAGGGCCGGAGCCCCTTCCTGAGGGATGTTGGTGAGCTGCCTGCAGAAGGGGCAGGGGAGCAGGTCCTCGGGTTGGTTTGGGGGCAGCCCCGTGCTCAGGCGGGCCACGCATTCCAGGCAGAAAACATGGGAGCACTGGAGCAGCTTGGGCGTCTTGAAGGTGTTGTCGTAGGTGTTGAAGCAAATGGAGCACTCGACAGGGGAGGTCGGCTTTGGGGATGTTGGGTTTGGAGAGGCTGGAGAGCTGGTGGGGGATCTCCCCTTCCTCTTGCCATCTCCTGGGGAGGTGATGACAATAGGGCTGATGGGGATGGGGGGTTCACCTGGAGATGCAGGGGTTGGGCTGGTGGGAGAGTCTGGCGTGCTGGAGTGCCACAGGTGGGAGAAGCACGACATGACGGAGCCCCGGGAAAGAAAGAGAGCCCTGGGAGACTCTGGAAGAGAAGAAAACCACAGCCTTCATTTTAAACAAGGTGAAGACACCCGTCACCAGCCCTACATTTAACCCCTTGAGAGGAAGAGAGTTGAGTTGGTGGCTTCCACTGCATCCTGAGCTTGGAGAAGATCCCTGCTAGAGGAGAGAAGGACACAGGAACCTTTGGGAAGCTGCGTACCGAAGAGGAGGTCAAACATCCTGCACAGAAGCGAGGAACCCCCAGAGATCCACCATCAGCCCAAGCCTTTGCACCAGGACACCACGGATCACAGATGGGAGCAGTCCTTCCCCCTGCATTCCTCCCTCTGGGCACAGAAAACACGACACGGACCTACCCCAGGTGGTGCTCCCCGACACCTGAGCAGGGAGGAGAGCAGAAGACTCCATGAGGGGCCTCCTATGGCAATCTATTAGTCTGGGAGGCCCTCAGAGATTATGGTGGCAGCAAGGCCTAAGAGACAGATAACACTGTTCAGTCATGGAGGGAACGGGGTGAGTCTCTTTGGGGGGCTCAGAAAGAGCCTTGTGCCTTGTTCCTGCTGCCCAGCAGGTGAGTGAGGCACCACCCAAGGATGCTGCCTGGTTGTGTCTCTCCACAGTGGGATCTGAACTCCCTCGTGTCATGGGAGAACCCAAGGGAGGTGAGGAAACTCAGGTTTTGTTCTATTCTCTGCCTCAGGCAAGCTCCTCTGGCTTGTCACGGTGACACAGCAAGACAAGAAATGTTGGAGGAAATGGCCTTGGTGCCACAGCGAGGGGAATTCTCTGCTGTTTCCTTGTTGCTCTGATTTCTCCAGGGAAACGGTCCTGGAGGAGTGTCAGCTCAAAACCTCAGTGCCCTGTGCTCTCTGGGGGTGCAGGAGGAGCCTCAAGGGGCTGATCCACCAACTCCCCCAACCTGCTTCACAAATTACTCCAGTTTTTCCATCAACCTCAGTGTCACCTTAAACTGGGGTTATTCCAGACCAGCCCTGCAGCTTCACCTGCATCCAGGCACAACTTTGCAGCTGCTGAGGAGTTTTACCCGAAAGCAAGTGTTTGGCTGGAGGAAATTCCTGGTGACAGCTCCAGTGCTGATGCCTGGGGAGCATTGTTTGGGGATGTGTCACTGAACTAGCCAGGCTTGATTCTCCCTGTTTGGGAGATGGGACGATGACAAGCCAGCAATGTCCAGGCTGGTGCTGTAATTACAGCTCTGCAGCCACTCCAGCAGTGCCCAGGATGGAGCAGAGCCTCCACATCCCAGGATGAAATGTTCACTGAAGGGGTTAGAAAGACCAAAGTGTTCCTCACGTTGCACTGAAAAAAAAATCTCCATTATTTAAGGATGGAGAGTTCCCCCCTCTCCCCAGAGCCAGAGCTGAACCCGACCTTCAGAACCTCCTTTCTTTTTGATTCTCTTAATCTAAACGTTAAATTTTTGTTCAGCTTCCCCTCAAGTTAAATTCTGTGCACTTTGCAGCGAGTTATGATGGTTTTTAATGTATTTTTTTTTCTTGGCTGCAGATCCCCATGCATGTTTAACACAATCTGGCAGATGCTGATGAATTACAAATCCAAGCCCATGCTGGCAAAAAGATCAGGAAAAACCCTTGGTTTGGGGGTGGGGGTGATTTATTTATTTATTTTTTTACTAAATCTCCTGTTTTGCAGAACTCCATCCCCTACCCCCCAGTTCTCTGCAGTTCCTGAGTGCTTGGCAGAAATTCTGAGCAGCAGAACCAGTGGCAGAAGGTAACCCCAGAAAGAGAGAGCCTGTGCTTACGCAAGCTGAGATTTCACAACCCGAGTTATGAAATTAAAGCTCTTCTGTTGAGGTTTTGACTGCTCTGTAACAGCTCGAGAGAACCAACATCCTAATGGTAAACTTGAAGTTTTACTCCCAACAGCTGCTTTTAAAGGAAGACACCAGTTTTTTGTCCAGGTCTTTCCTTTGTGTCCCAGTTTTTAATAATTTTAGAGTCTGCTTGTTTTTCTCCACACCGTGGTGTTATGTGGCACCTGGATCAACCATCACATGGGCAGCTGAATTAAACTGGGGAGATACAAGGAGTAGGGCAAGGATTTGAGGCATGAGACAGTTTTAATTCATGCTCTGCCCCATGGGACACAGCAGCCTCCCCCTGTGCTCGTGTCTTTTAAACAGAATTAATTAGAGTTTGGGGGTTTTGTTTGATTTTCTGATGGGGTTTTTTTTGAATCAGCCTCTCCAGACCCTGCTGCTATTTATCTCTTTTCCCCCAAATATTTACCTGGGCTTTCTAGAAACACCAGTAAATAACTAAACCATTCAGGAGAGACACATAACCTCAATAAATAAACACAACTCAGCCACCCAGCAGATTCTAGAATACTTCATTCTCCCCCATCAAAGCAGACACAGAGATCCCTCAGTTCTGACACATCAGGACACTCCGAGTGACCCCGCTGGGATCTTTTAACTCCCAGCAAAGAACACCCAGCGAGGCAGGGGGTGTAGAGCAGATTAAAGTCCATAAATACCTGGTTAGAAGGAGAAAAGCATGTTCTGGGCTCTTGATTTCTCCCCCTGAAGACTCCCCTCTCCAGTCAGGCTTGGAGTGGAGAGGGGGTGGCTTGTGTTTATAAGTCTCCTCTTGGGGTTCCAGCTCCAGCTGCTTTTCCTGGCGTAACTCCCAGAGCTCCCTGAGCATGAGTGGCCCCGCTGCTGCAAGCCAAGGATCTTTTATACCTTCCTGGCTGGAGGTGATTTACCTGCTCCACCTGCCCTTCCCCATCACCACTGAATCATTCCCTGGCTCCGAGCGCTCCCGCTCCGGCCGGTTCCTGTGACAAACAGGGCAGGTTGGAATGCTCCTGATAAGGGACACCTGCCTGGCTCTGCCATGGGGGAAACCTTGGGACAAATGCTTGTTCATTCCTCTTCTCCACGCTGGGGGAGAGCAGCTGCTCGCTGGTAAATTCTAGTTTTGAGGGGGGGTTTAATCGTGGTTCCCTGTGCGAATACTGGCTGGGTTTTCACAGGGCAGGAAAATTTCACCTAAAATCTTCTCCTGGACACACAGTTATTCCTCTCTTGGTTCTCCATAAAACCACCAGCATTTGGAAGTGTCTCGGGTTAACAGCAGAAAGCAGATTCTGACAATCACATTTCTTGGGATTGGCTGAGAAAAAAAAAATGGTTGTAATAATAATAAAAAAAAAAGCCAGTACAGTTTGAACAGCCTGAAAGCTGTTTATAAATTAATTGAACCGCTCTATACAATCCTCTGTCTGCTCTGAGCTCCTCTACAATTATTCAGAGTAATACTGTAAGGATTGGAACAGAGTGGGAATTTCATTCTTTGGAGCTTAACACAGAAAAATATTGTTCCACCTGCAAATCTCTTTGTGGTTCAAAGAACGTCAGTCCACGATCCAGAAAAAGAACCAGCAAATTTACATTTGTGTGCAGATAAGGAAACAAAAGAGGAGTGAGGGGAGAGGCAAACATTCAAAATTTATTCTAGTTCATATTTGTTGTAAACACTATTTCTCTTTGTTTAGTTTCTCAAAAAACCAACCCAACACAGGATGGCTGTGGATGTTTTTCAGGCTGGTATCAGAAAGTCCCTTCTTAAAAAATGGTTGAGAAACATCACTCTAAACATTTATGGAACTGGATTAATCTCTTGAGACAGGGAATTGTCTAAATCCCTTCGATTTTAGTGGCAGTCAGATACAGCTTCCTTTGGATTCAACATTCCTCCAGTCCAGTGACCTCAATAAGAATTAGAGCTTTTAAGAATAAAAGAAACATGTTGAAACTACCAAAGCTTTAGGATTAAAAAGGTTTAGGACTGAAATTAAAGTTACCGGATCCTTCCACAGCGAGAAGGATCTGGTCTGGAGCATCACTCTCCAGAGAATTCCTGCTGGAAGATAAACCCAGTGGAAATGCAGGTGGAGACTAAACTTTCCCAGCTCCACATCCCACTGGTGTCATTCCCTTGGTGGAACAACAATCCGTGCAGGAGGCTGAGCTGGCAGCACCTCAAGGAGGACTCCCCTCCTTCCCATGGATTTATGCTGTTTCCAGGGATGAGTGAGGCTGGGAGCACACGCTCGTGCAGCTGACACAGCAGGATGTTGGATGAAGGGCTGGGAATCAGGGGTGTGAGAGTCCTGCTCCCTTAGTCACCTGCAGAGGCACTTTGGTAAATCAGGCTGAGAATTAACGACATTTCAGGAACATCCCAGGGTGTGTGATATTCAGGAACACGCTGAGGATGCAAAATCCACAGTTTGGGTCCAGCTGGGACCGTTTTCCATGGAATTCAGTGGAACAACAATGATTTAAGTGTTGATGATGCTCTAAAGCGAGACACAGGTGCATTTTAACCCTTTACCCACCCACAGGGTGGAATTGCTGAATTCCATGGGAGCAGTTCTGCTGCCCTGCACGAGTGCCAGTCCTTCCAGGGCTGGTTTCCCACCAGGAATGGGTCGAGTCCAAGTCAGGAGCTGAGAGCCTGGGGCAAACTGGGCGTCCCACGCTCCTCCCTCTCCAAGGGATGTGAGACATGGAGACCTCGGGATGACGAGCAGGGCTTGGCTCCCAAAAGTGAGTGGGAGGCTTGGGGTTATTTTTATCTTCTGCTTGGAGGAAGAGACTGAGCACGTCAGGAGCTGCAGCTGGGCTTGGGTGGATCCCTGAGCACAGACTTGGGGTTTGTGCTCAAAGGAGCAGGGGTGCAAAGCAGAACCAGCTCCTTCATTAACACGGATATTTCCTTGGACTTGTGTCGCACGTGCACAGCTCAGGTGCTCCTCAAAGGGATTCCCTGGCGCAGGGATAGGCAAAGAGGAGCCTGAAAACACTTGTTCTAAATTGATTTTTGCTAAGCCATGCAGGAATGAAGTGGCTGGAACACTGAGATGAGACGGAGGAGATGCAGATCCCTGGTAAAAGAACTGGGACCTGGAGTAAAACACTGAATTTTTATGGACTTCTGGGGCTCATTTACTAAATAAATAGGGCATTTTATGTCACCTAAGGAATTGCAAGCCTTTCTTTTTGGTCTGGACTGTGTATTCAGATGGAACCTGGGAGGGATGGGTGTTGCAGAGGCTCCAGCCAGGGGTCTCCTGTAGGGTCTCACCTGCAGGGAACAACTGTGATGGAAACAGCGACACTTTCAGTCATCACACCCTTCCCACCATCACCTCCCCTGGTTTTACCAGGTGACCATTGCCGCCTCACCCAGGACTGTGGGTGAAGGGATGAGATCCAAAAATTATGTCATCTTTCCAGGGGGATTTAGGGAGATTTGTGATGAAAAAGATTATTTCTAACAGCAACAGGTTGAGGCCAGGACCACGGAACAATTGCAAACGAGGATCCTGAGTGTGAAGAGAGGCAGAGCAATAAACACAGATGGCTGATAACAGGTTTAAGCTTTTTCCTTGGCTTGTCTTTACCTCCACACTGCCCAAATATAAAACTCTTTTCATTCTCCACCAGGTTAGTTTAGCTTATCTCAGTAGATAAGCTAAAGCCACCAAATAAAACGGGTGGAAAGAAAAGTCAAAATGCACCAAGCAATGAGCAACAAGATTCCTCTGATCCCTTTCTCCCTTCATCCAAGGCTGGCTCGTTTTTTAGGTACAATTAGCACGTCTTGAGGTGCTGCCTTTTTGCTTTTTGTTTTGGGTGTTGTTTACAGCTCTGATTTGTTGGGCCTTTCCTAAGGCTGGGTATAAAGCCGGGAAAAGCTTTACAAAGCCTTTTGTGCTGGGAGGAACCCCAGGGAGCTGTTGCTGCAGAAGCACGACAGTGTTAAGAGCCAAACAAACTGCTTTGGAGCCTGTTCAGGACTAAAACTCCCAGGTATGAAGGGTTATTCCTACACAAGACATGCGGGTTATGGAGCTGCACCTTATTTTCAAGGGGATAAAAAATACAGGTGTGGCTTAGATGTGCTGGTTTTAACTGGGTCAGCTGTGGTGCACCAGAAGTCTCTGAAGGTTAAACGCTGACAGCAGGAGAAGAATATTTCAATTCTATTTTCTATTAGCTCACACATTCAGGTGTTTTCTCCTCAGCCCTGAAAGCCAGTGAAAACACCACACACACACACACAAAAAAAAGTTCTGGGGCGTTTGACACGTGTCCAGCTCAGCAACTGGGCTCTCCACCTCACACTTATCAGCTTCTAATCGGATGCACAAGCGGGACCTGGTACTGCCTGAGTTTTCCTGATAAACAATTCTTTGGCCTGGAGCGAGCGTTGCTTTTTTGATCCTGCAACGTTCCTCAGAGTCAGAGGAGCTGATGCTCCTGCAATTACTGCTCCAGGGGGGTAAACAGCTCCATTAAGTGATGTTTCCCCGGCTGGCTCACGGAGCTCTTTTATTTGGAGGATTTTATTTGCCTGGCTTCACGTGCAGGCAGCTCCTACCCGGGTGTTGGCTCTGAAGTCTTATCATTGCTGCAGTCTTTGTACCCGGGCTGCACTGGGCGATTTGAATTCCGAAGTGTGTGTTTGGGTACTGCCACTGCCAGGAAAGAGCCCTGGTGAGTCATCAGCCCAACTGGATGGGAACTCGCTGCGGGATAGTTTGAATGTAATTACATTTTACACTTCTCTAACTGTTTCTATCAGGCAATCTCTCAAGGTACTTCACAGACACAGTGATTTGAGCCTTCCAGTAACTGTGTTTATCAAACTGAGTTTACAGCTGGGCACGTTTTACAGCTCAGTGTTGGGAAACGGTCCTGTGACTTGGGTGCCTGGGCAACCCTGGCAGGGCAGAGTCACTCCAGGGCAGAGGGATGAGGCCTTAACCAGGTGATGCAGGGGAAACACCATCAGATGGTGATGGATCATAGAATGGTTTGGGTTGGAAAGGACCTGCAAAGGTCAAGGAGTCCAACCCTTGCCATGGACAGGGACACTTTCCATCATCTCATATTGCTCCAAGCCCTGTCCAACCTGGCCTTGGACACTTCCAGGGATGGGGCAGCCACAGCTTCTCTGGGCAGCCTGTGTCAGTGCCTGCCCACCCTACCAGGGAAGGGTTTCTTTCCTCCTTCGCTTTGATGCCCTTCCCTCTTGTCCTGGCACCACTGTCCCTGCTGAAAAGTCAATTTCCAGCTTCCTTATAGCCCCTTCAGATACTGGAATATTGTCTAGGGCATCTTGATACAGATTTAAAGGAAAACTTTTCCTGGTGCCCCTCAGGTGACTCCTGTCCTCTAAGTGATGCCCATCTTTACTGCTCAGGAACCGAGTGCCTGTGTGGTCTAATCTCATCCAAACACTGGATCCACCTGGTACCTCACTTGGGTCTGAGTTTCCTGTAGTCGCCAGGAAAGCACCACGATTAGATAATCATTACAAGGTGCAGAGGCAACATAGCAATTTTCCTGGCACTCCATCACTCAGGTGACTATTAGACCTCAGGCCCCGTGATTCAGCCACTGGTGGCCAGATGCTCAAATAGCTGGAATAACATCCATTCCCTGGGCATAAGGTCAGCTCCTTCTTTTTTCTAGCCCATTATTTCTGAAGGAGTAAGTGACTTGGAGCGATGGCTAAACTGTGGTTTATAAATCACCGGTGATCCCTGATACCATGACTAGGAGACTGTTGGCTTTCCAGAGGTCTGTGCTGGTTCTGTAGTGGCTGGCAAGGAAAGTTGGATATTAACAGTTGTAAACAGCGGCTCAGAGGAAGAGTAAATTGTAGATGTTCCCAGGAACACCAGTCCAGCTCCTTTAGATGCTGGAAGAGGCTCAAGTGCAGCTGGTTTGAGGTGGGGTGCTTGTAAATGGGAAGCAAAGGAATTACCCTCCTAAACACAAAAGGGATGCTGTTCCCATGGAGCAGGAAGGGAACTGTTGTTGCTAGCCCTGGAATAAGGGATCCAGAGGCAGCTCCTGTTAAGGCACGTTGCTGAGGAAGGAAACTATCACAGAATCATTTATGCTGGAAAAGACCTTTAAGAGCATCGAATCCAATCCTTCCCCAGCGCTAAGCCCATGTCCCCAAGAGCCTCATCTGCACTATCTTTTAAATATCTCCAGGGATGGCACTGCCACCACTTCCCTGGGCAGCCTGTGCCAATGCCTGGCCACTCAGTCCATGAGGAAATTTCCCCGAATATCCAGTCGAAAGCTCCCCTGATGCAACTTGAAGCCATTCCCTCTTGTCCTGTCGCTCAGGAGCAGAACCTGAGCCCCACCTGGATACAACCTCCTGGCAGGTGGCTGTAGAGAGGAACTAGGTCCCTCTGGAGCCTCCTTGTCTCCAGGTTGGATCCCCCCAGCTCCCTCAGTGAGAGGGGGAAGGGCAGAGCTCACAGGCTCTCACCAACAGGGTAATTGCTCCGATGATTGTCCCAGCTCGTGTTCCAGCAGAGTTACTCACTTCCCGGCCCTTGTGGTGACATGATGAGCTTGGGAAATGGCCTGTGATGTCAGAGCTCGGGAGTGAATGTCTGCAGGGACCTCCTGCTTCTCCTCTCTGTGACTTTTCCTTACGGAGGGTGGGACCTGCCCTCTGCTGGCAAATTCCCCTTTCCTATGAGTGCCCTGCTGGCTTTGCACCCTCAGTGCCCAGAGCACATCCAGGCAGGAAGGGGGTGTTGGAATGTTAATGTATCTGACTAGGGACATTTTCTGGTACCCCAGACCTGAATCCCAGTGTGTAGTTCCCTACAGAAAGGACCTGATGGTGCTGGTGGTGGTGGTGAGGGACTGGGTTCCCTGTGGTGTCTGTGGTCTCACACTCAGAGTTCTCTGCTGACACTGATCTTTTCAGGTCACTAACAGAACATTTTGACTTGATCCCTTTTGCTTTCTTCACCCCAGGGGAATCCACCAACTTGAGAAGGATTTGATGGTTGACAAACCTTCCCAGCAACTTCCAAGGACAAGGGTGACCTTAACCTCTCTATTTCTGTCATGTTCATGGCATTAAGCTGAAAGAGGGCAGGTTTAGTTCGGATATTAGGAAAAAATTCTTCCCTGTGAGGGTGGGGAGGCCCTGGCACAGGGTGCCCAGAGAAGCTGTGGCTGCCCCATCCCTGGAAGTGTCCAAGGCCAGGTTGGAGCAGCCTGGGATAGTGGAAGGTGTCTCTGCCCATGGCAGGGGGCAGAATGAGATGAGCTTTAAGGTCCCTCCCAAACCAAACCATTCCATGGTTCTGTTCTATGATTCTCCCCAGGGATGAACCATCACTCTTCCTTCTCTTCTCCCCTCAGATGTAACCCCACAGCCCCTGTGTATGATCTGAGAAACCAATAAAGATTTTCCACAAAACAAACAGAGCAAGGGACAGAGTAACCCCTGGAATTCCCAGGGGACCATCACACCTTGGCCTGCACTGAGCTGGGAAGAGAACTGTGGGATTTGTCCCTCTGCAAATAAAGGAAAGACAGGATCCCTTATGTGTGGGAAAAACCCAGAGGAACATGATAATATTTGTATTCACCGTGCAAACCATTTTCCATCCGTTACGGCAAACACTAACGCTGGTTTATGGATAAAATGCAAATGTTTCTGGGGTTTTTTTACCCTCAATTCCTTCAAGCCTAATCCTGTGCTCAACAACAACTGCTTGCAGGGAGTTCAGTGGAAAACGAGGCTGCACAGCAGCCTCTGGGAGCAGCCCTTTGGCTCTTCCAAACCCACCCTCATGCCCTGCCACTCATTCTGAGTGAAAAACTACAAGAGGAGAACAAAATCCTTTAAAGTTGAACTGTAATTGCTGCATATTCTCCACAGAAATCCTCTGCCTAGTTAGCAGGATGAAAGATTAAGTTCTAGATGGTGGATCTGAGGTAGCAAACCCCCAGAGACCTGGTTCAGAATTCAATTTTCAAGGATGTTACGTGGATGTACCTTCCTAAAGACTCTTCCCGTGCCTTGGGGATCCCTCCTACCACTGCTCCAGCTCTGTGAAATACATCAGTGAAGGTATTTAAACTCTCCTGCTTTGCTGTGGACTTTTAATGAAAGGGAAATACCTTCATGAACAAGCTCAGTTGGTGTTTCAGGCTTCCCATCCCTCAGTCCGGACCTGGGATTACCCAGGCAACATCCACCTGGAAGGTCAACAACTGGATTTAGTCCTTAAGTAAATATAGTTCTCACTGATCAGAGCATAAAGTGAGAGATGAACTCCTCTGGAGGGACTTTGATGTATTTTTAATGTACCTGATGCAGACAGTGAAATGTTTTAGCAGTGGATGGGACGTTAGCAGCAAAATTTGTGCACCAATTTGCTTCTCCTAAACGCAATCTTAAATATATGTACAATCAACATGGAATAAATAATTAAGTTCCTCTGATCCTTCTGGCCACTCTTGCTAATGATCAATATTATGATATAAAATGGGTTTTTTTGAGGAACAAGTCTCCCTGGGTCTCCTGAGTGCCTTTTTTTCCTCCCACATCTCGTGCTTCCTGACCTGTGAACAGCCCAAGTCGGGCTTGACATAGTTTTCACTAGGGAAATAAATCTTGGCTGTGATGCAGGTGTCAGGAGGGGACAGGTCTGTGTGTTCTAAAAGGGCTTTTGATCAAAACTGACATCAAGGAGACAGAGATGAGGAAAAGACATCGGGATATCTCAGTGAACTGTGACAGTGGTGACAAAAAAATGAAGTAGAAAACAAAGCATGTGTCTCCTGCTTTGCAGATTTATGAGATGCACGAGTTCATCGGGTCTGATGCACACAAGGCTGCTCCAAACATCTTCTCTTTAGGAAACTCCTGTGCTTTGGATCCCACACTCCCCTTCCCAGAGCCACCACCCCCCCAGGAAAGAAAAATGCGACTCCCTTCAGTCTGGTTTTTGTCTCTAACCAGATGGAAGGAGCAGTTTAAACTCCTTGTGCCTCAAAGGTGTCACCCTGAGCGGGGTGGCCTCCAGCAAGTGCCATCTCCCAGTTTGGTCCAGATGGGATTGCAGGGCCATGAGTGGGTGTCTGGGAAATTGCTGGATCCTCTGCTCACGTCCTGGGTGTGAGAGGAGGCACGTTACAGGATCCCAGCCCTGGATAAACACCCACTGCCTCCCCTCTCCATGTCCCCAGGGAATGGGGAAGGGACACCTGGTAGGAAAGGAGGAGCAGGCTGGTTTAGGGATGTGGGTTTCCAGCACTTTGATGAATGTACTGGGGAATGTAGGATGGCAAGAGCAGCTGGCAGAAGCTCCACGAGGTGCCAGTGCCCCTCCAGGACCCCTGTGGATCCCCTGTGGAGCCCCAGTACCTTGGGCACAGCGGAGCCACCATTAGAACAATCCTTCCCCATCATCCACCCTCAGTTCCTGAGAAAAAGGCTGAAAATTACACTGGGATGAAGATTTGGTTTCATTGTCTCAAGGTTAAACACACCTTTTCATGAGCTGGCAGATGAATTCCTTCATTTTTTATTGCCTTATATGGATTTGCCATATTCTTGTTCATGCCTTTCCCTGGGTCTAGTTCTTTATTTTTCCTTGTAGGATCTTTATCAGCATTCAGACACTCATAGAATATCTTCTTTATTTTATTTTACTTATTTACTTGTGTTTACTGTGAAAAAAGTCACGTTTAAACACTGCTGCACATGGAAATGATGTGTTGCTTCTGGACCCAGAAAACTGGAGGTGTGGAATGACAGGTTTAATAGGTGTGAAATAAAAGGGAAGAGAGAGGAAATGAAAGGAATCATGGAATCTTTTGCTTAATGTAAAGCAAGAAGAGGATTAAAAAAGTTCCAGATGAGAGTGATTAACAAGCTCCTGCAGGTGTTCCCACTGAGTAGGTGTTAACTCTGGAGGACTGGCAATAGAAATAGGAAAGCCCAGTGCTAAAGAGGACCTTTTTTCATCTTTATTTTTGTTCTTTCCTGAACTGAAGATAGTGTTGATCAACTGCTGGAAGGTTAACTTGAAGAAAGTGAGTAGTAATTATAATTTTGATGTCCATTAGTGTCTCATGTGACAGGCTGGGGACTGTAGGATGGAAACTGGAGGTGACTTTGGTTTTCTGGAAGTTGTGTCACTCAGCAAAGCCTTGTGGAAGAGAGCAGAGAGTTGACATGGCTGATTCTTCAAAGAGAATTTCCTTTCTGGTCTGTGTATTGGGAAGCTAAACTTAGTGTTCAGTTTATTTTCTATAAGCCTCTCTTGCCATGAGCTGAACTAATTTAAATCAAACCCTAAGTTTTAAAGCCAGCAATGGATTTCTCCTGGTGTTCAAGACAACAGCTTAGAGCTGAATTTGTGGCAGTCTGGGAATGCCAAAGCGAGAGTTTGTGGAAGAGGCAATAGCTTTTTCTGCAGAAATTCTTTCAAGCTTTGAGCTGTGAGAATAGCTGAGAGAAAATTGCTCTGAGCTTTAATGGAGAGATGCAGAGATATGGATCCGAGCTGGGCTCTCCTCAAACACGCTGGTAATGACTGACTTTCATAAAGCAATAAAAAACCCTGCCAGGCTCCTTGTTCTCTCCCAGCCCCGTGCATGCCTTTGGAATTATGCTGTGAATTTCCTGGATGTGAGAAAGAGATTTACAAAGCTCCGAGCGGAAGGCACGAGCCCCCCCGGGGCCGCCTCAATAAATGGCACAAAACTCCCAGTCCTGCAAGTGGGAGAACCACCAAATTACCCAGTTTAGGGGCTGGCCAGAGGCCTCCAGGCAGGAAATCCTGTTGCGTAAATCAGTTTCCTTGAGGCTTCCTGCTCTGGAATTTTTCTTCAGGAATAATCCATCCCTTAGTGCTGCGAAGGACTGAGGGGACTGAGGTGACCTGGGCAGTGATTGTCCCTCTGCTGAGGCCACACCTCGAGGGCTGGCTCCAGTTTTGGGCTCCTCAGTGCAGGAAGGACATGGAGGGGCTGGAGCGAGCCCAGGGAAGGGAATGGAGCTGGGGAAGGGGCTGGAGGACCCTGTGAGGAGCAGCTGAGGGATCGGGGGGGCTCAGCCTGGAGGAAAGGAGGATCAGGGGGAACCTTCTGGCTCTTCCCAACTCCCTGACAGGGAGGGGGAGCCAGGGGAGGGTCAGGCTCTCCTCCCAGGGAACAAGGGAAGAATTTGTTCCTGGAAAGGGTGGTCAGGCCTTGGAAGGGGCTGCCCAGGGAGGTTTGGAGTGCCCATCCCTACAGGTGTCCAAGGAAGGATTGAATGTGGCACAGCTGTCTTATTGGACCTCATTGACCCCGTGATTCGGAGTTTTTGCTGTGTCTTGGTTTATTCTTTGCTCTCCTGTTCTCTCAGGTGCTTTTGAGAATTCCCAAAGCCAGGCTTGTTCTCTCCAGGACACTCCAGTGCTTCCTGCTCACTCTGGGAAACATGTGAGTGTTGAGCTGTGAGTCGGAGTTCAGAGCTGATTTTTCTCTGGCTCAGCAGTTGAGGCTCCTGTGAGCACAGCACAGATGTGAGAGAGGTGCTGATACAGGAGGGATGCATTGAATTGTGCCTGGCAGTTCACATGAAGCAGCTTTTCAGCAGCTTTTCCTCTTCCCTTTGGAAGTTTTGCTGCTCTGATAACGGCTCAGGTGTCCCTGGGATGCCTGAGACTCTTTTCTTTGGTGCCAAAGGAAAGATGAGTTGTTCCTGTGGAAGATGAGAAGCTCCTTGTGCTTCTCATCTTGAAAGGACTGGGATATTCTCTGGCTTTATATCTACACCCACATATAGAAAGATCATAGATATAAAGCAATGTACATATATATGTATTATTTATAATATATAAAAATAAATGGTTACCTATTGAATCATTGCTCTAAGTAACTTCAGGGAGATAAAATCACACACTTGGCAGTGTAGGTTAATGGTTGGGCTCGAGCTTAAAGGTCTTTTCCAACTTAAATAATTCCATCTAGCAGCTGTATGTCCACTTTGGTTAATACATACATTGTGTTCTCCAGCGACCCAAATACCCAAATATTCTGTTTCATGGAGAGTGGAAAACATCTGGACCACACGGAGAGAGAAATGAAACCAGTGCTCCTCTAATGGGGTCAGACTGGTAAAAAGAAGCCCTTAAAATTGCAGGGCTACTTTTGTTGTGGAAACTTTCTCTTCTAAGTCCAGTGAGGCCTTTAAGAATGGCCATGAAAGAAGAAAACCTCCCTGGTTTTGTTGAGCCTCTGCTCCAAAGGCTCCTCCAGGATCGTGAATTGATAAAGGTGAAACTGTAAATGCAGGTTTTCCATTATAAACCCACAGTTTATCATTTAAAAGTGCTGCTCCATAGACCAGTTTCCCAGTAAATTAATCTGTCGGCGAGAAAAAAAACAAACAACAAAACCCAACCCAACCAAACTCCAGGGCTGCAGAAATGATGAAACTCCGTTTTTACAATATAGCAATTTTTCTGATTGCTCGAGGACATTATTCTCTTGCTCCTGTCCCCAGCTTGGGAACCCACTGCGGTTCACCTTGCCCACATTCCCATTAATTTGCCAACCCATGATCCACGCCGGCACATCTTATT
>WEKX01027776.1:341485-387268 GCA_013390025.1 Pitta sordida
GAGGGTCAGGCTCTCCTCCCAGGGAACAAGGGAAGAATTTGTTCCTGGAAAGGGTGGTCAGGCCTTGGAAGGGGCTGCCCAGGGAGGTTTGGAGTGCCCATCCCTGCAGGTGTCCAAGGAAGGATTGAATGTGGCACTCAGTGACAAGGTGGCGATCGGGCACAGCTTGGACTGTCTTGATCTTTTCTGACCTCATTGACCCCGTGATTCGGAGTTTTTGCTGTGTCTTGGTTTATTCTTTGCTCTCCTGTTCTCTCAGGTGCTTTTGAGAATTCCCAAAGCCAGGCTTGTTCTCTCCAGGACACTCCAGTGCTTCCTGCTCACTCTGGGAAACATGTGAGTGTTGAGCTGTGAGTCGGAGTTCAGAGCTGATTTTTCTCTGGCTCAGCAGTTGAGGCTCCTGTGAGCACAGCACAGATGTGAGAGAGGTGCTGATACAGGAGGGATGCATTGAATTGTGCCTGGCAGTTCACATGAAGCAGCTTTTCAGCAGCTTTTCCTCTTCCCTTTGGAAGTTTTGCTGCTCTGATAACGGCTCAGGTGTCCCTGGGATGCCTGAGACTCTTTTCTTTGGTGCCAAAGGAAAGATGAGTTGTTCCTGTGGAAGATGAGAAGCTCCTTGTGCTTCTCATCTTGAAAGGACTGGGATATTCTCTGGCTTTATATCTACACCCACATATAGAAAGATCATAGATATAAAGCAATGTACATATATATGTATTATTTATAATATATAAAAATAAATGGTTACCTATTGAATCATTGCTCTAAGTAACTTCAGGGAGATAAAATCACACACTTGGCAGTGTAGGTTAATGGTTGGGCTCGAGCTTAAAGGTCTTTTCCAACTTAAATAATTCCATCTAGCAGCTGTATGTCCACTTTGGTTAATACATACATTGTGTTCTCCAGCGACCCAAATACCCAAATATTCTGTTTCATGGAGAGTGGAAAACATCTGGACCACACGGAGAGAGAAATGAAACCAGTGCTCCTCTAATGGGGTCAGACTGGTAAAAAGAAGCCCTTAAAATTGCAGGGCTACTTTTGTTGTGGAAACTTTCTCTTCTAAGTCCAGTGAGGCCTTTAAGAATGGCCATGAAAGAAGAAAACCTCCCTGGTTTTGTTGAGCCTCTGCTCCAAAGGCTCCTCCAGGATCGTGAATTGATAAAGGTGAAACTGTAAATGCAGGTTTTCCATTATAAACCCACAGTTTATCATTTAAAAGTGCTGCTCCATAGACCAGTTTCCCAGTAAATTAATCTGTCGGCGAGAAAAAAAACAAACAACAAAACCCAACCCAACCAAACTCCAGGGCTGCAGAAATGATGAAACTCCGTTTTTACAATATAGCAATTTTTCTGATTGCTCGAGGACATTATTCTCTTGCTCCTGTCCCCAGCTTGGGAACCCACTGCGGTTCACCTTGCCCACATTCCCATTAATTTGCCAACCCATGATCCACGCCGGCACATCTTATTTTGGGACACCTGTGCAATACCCTGAGCTCCTCAGCTCCCTCAAAAATCCTTTCACTGCCATCGATTTTTTTTTTTTGTGTGTGCTTATCAAGCCCCATGAAAAATCCTACCAAAGCAGAATGCAATTTACTTTTTAATAAACCTTAAGTGAAAGTCAATATATCACTGAGAATCTCTTTTTCAATGGGATAGTAATTAAAGCTATATATTACTGGAAGCATTAAAGCTTTAATACACTTTTACCTATGTTTATAAAGCTTATATTTAATCTTTGGACTCACAGCAAGAGCCTCGAGAGTGATTTGCCACCCCTTTTTTTCTCCCTCCCTCCTCTTCTCCTTCTGTCTAAGGTACAGATAATGTTTGCAAAGCCGTGAAAATTGAACAAGATTTAAACCTCATTAGCTGTAATTCATATAATTATCATCTTTGATAAATTTACCTTCAACCAAACATGCAGAAATAAGGGTTTCATTAAGAATGATGAATATTTATGGGGTTTTTTTTTTCCTCCCCACCTCCTACCTTTCTGTGCTTTACAAATATTTGCGTGTGATGATGCTGGGTTGCTTTCTAATAGAGACAAAACGCATCTCGAATATTGTACGTGTCACGTGGCAGAGGAAACTTCTAGAAGTTCGGTTAACAGCCATCACAAATATCCAGGAATCTTTTCCATGTCCACAGAGGAACATTGAAGTGGAAAAAAACCAGAGGTAGGGCAAAGGCAAGATGAAGGTGATGAGCAACTCCCAGCCTGTCTAGGGAACCTTCCAAAGGTTTTCATTTGCATTCCACAACCTCCTTGTCAGCCCGGTGGCAAAATAGCTGATGTTAATGAGCAGTTGACTTAGAAATGCCAAATTTAAATGTCTCTGTGCTCCAAAGTGGGAGGAATGGCTCTGGAATTGGGGGAGGGTGCTGCTCGTAGAAATGTAAAATAGCAACAGGTTAAAGGGGGAAAAAAATATAAACCACATAAAAGGGAAATATTAATGGCAGCCCCTGGCAGGAGAAACCTGCGCCTGGTTTGTGGTTTGCAGATACGGGGAGAAGGTGGAGATTACTTCTAAGGGATTTCCATATCGGTGTTTGACTAAGGAAAACAAAGAGCTTTGCTCCTGGACAGAAATAAGCACATCAAGCACTTTACACCTCCAGTAAAGAAAAAACCCAAAAAGGTTGAAAGCGCTGTAGAAACCAGGATTTCAAACTTCTTTTCTTTACTCCAGCACTGCAAGAGGAGCAGTGTCGCTCCTCGGGGGAAGGCTGATTTACAACACTTGGGGGTAATAAAACCACAGGCACAAGGAGTGGAGCACTTTTTACAGTAAACACAGAGCGTTTGTTTCCATATTCTGAACAGAAAGAGGGTTTCTTATCGATATTTTATGGTTCTGACCTTAAAGTTTCAGGGTTGGGTTGGGTTGTTTGTGTTTTTAAGACAAGGGCACTTCCCGTTTCGGTGCAATATTCGAATTAATACTTGATCGAATTTCTTCAGCTGCTTTTTGTCCTCGTGCGCTTTCAGCTGCTGTTCTTTCCAGCTGAATTTCTCGGGATAAAACTTGAATTTCAGCTGGTTTATCTTTCAACGCAGGCTCACAAAATGGGATGAATGGAAAAGCAGTGCTAAGTTTGGAGTGTGAGATGAACAGCAGGAAGGGAACAAGGTGGTTCTAGCTCAGGGGAGGGAAATAAAGGACTTTAATTCTCTTGTCATAAATTACAGCAACCTGGGGCATCAGAATAATTTATTGTTGGGTTTTAATGCTTTTTATTCATTCTCAGACTACATGTAGCCTGTGAATTGCTAATTTCATCCCCGGTTATAACCCAGACAGCTCTTAAGCCCAGCTCTTGTTTTCTTTTGAACTCTGGAAATATCCCCTCTAAGCATCAAGGCTGTGACTGCTTTTCATTCGTTTTCTATTTTTAGGCGTTCAGAATTAACCATAAAAAGTAGTTGTGAGTTCATTTTCCTTTCTAGAGCATTGTCTTAAGGGGGAAAAAAAATATATTAAAGGAAATTTGGAAATATAATGCAGGTTGTAAGGCAGGTGGATGGGCGTGTTCATCATGGTAGTATTAAAAATTTTAGCTTAATAGAGTGAGTTACTTCAATGGAACTATTTTTAATTGGTCTGGAATTGCCCGTAATATTTTCCATAATATTAATGCAAACCTGCCAATAGACTTTTCTCGTTTGAAGGTGATTTGAAAGAGGAAAGGTTTAAACTTTCCTATTCCTGCTTCGATCAGAAGCAAACCTTTGAAAGTGCCACTATGGAAGCAGCAGAAGAGAAAGCTGGGTATTTAAGGTCATGTCATTTAGGGGGAAGAGATGGAATTCCAGAGTAGGAGATGAAAGATCTCATGGAATGGTTTGGGTTGGAAAGGAACACAAAGACCAGTTCAATCCAATCCCCTGCCATGGGAAATTCCCGTTTGGTGACAGGCAGGGTGATGTTCATGCCCTTCTCAAGGTTTCCTTTACAAAATCATGGGATGCTTTGGACTAGAAAGGACCTTGAAGCCCATTTAATTTCATTTAATTTCATTTCCCTGGGATGAGCAGGGACATCTTCAATTAGACCAGGCTGCTCAGAGCTCCATCCAGCCTGGCCTCGACCACTTGCCACCACAGGGCAGCCACGCCGGGGCGGCCTATCCGCTCCTTTCCCGGAACACCGGGAATTGCCAGGATTTCCAGGCGGTACCGAAGGATTTGTGGGCGCACAGGCCTCGCCCCACCGCCCCTCCCTCCCTCCCGCCGCGTCAGGGTTGCCGAGCAACGCCTAAAATGGCGGCGCCCGCGCAAGGCACGCCGGGAGCTGTAGTTCAGCCACGCGGCGCCCCCGCGTCCTGCCCGAGACACGGGACTCGCTGTCCCATCAGGCCCCGCGGCGCCGCGCGAAGGGCTGAGCGAGCTCATTTACCTGCAGGGAGCGCGGCACAGGTGGGGCGCGCCGCAGGGGCTGCTGGGAGTTGTCGTTCCGGGAGCGGGGCCTGCGGAGGGAAGAGGCGCGGCGGGCGGGGCGGCCGGACCACAACTCCCAGGGCNGGGGAGGGCGGGGGTGGTTTGGCACCAGGGTAAAGCTGGGCAGGGTCACCCCTCGTTCCTTCAGGGCTCCCTGGTTCCTGTTATAAGCGAATCCCCTTCTGCTCATCATCGGCTGAAACTTTGGGTACTTTATTTCCTGATCAGCGATCTCAGCCTCATAGTTTTTTTACCGCCTGAGGTTTTTGGAGTTGTGAGCATTTGGTGTTGTTGGTTTTGAAGGATTGTTTTTCTGGCCAAACTGCCCCTGAATGTACCTCGAAAATACAGGGGGTTGTGGCTTCGTTTTATGGGTAAAAAAAGCCCCCAAACGATCCAGACCAACCCTGAGATTGCTCAGCCTGGAGCAGGGAAGGGTCTGGGCTGACCTGACTGTGGCCTGGCAGTGCCTGAAGGGAGCTGACAAAAATGATGGAGAGAGGCTGTTTCCAAGGGCCTGGAGGGAGAGGACGAGGGGATGGCCTCACACCGCCAGGGAGGAGGTTTACATGGGATATTGGCAAGAAATTCTTTGCTCAGAGGATGTGCCTGGCACAGGTTGCCCAGAGAACCCCTTCCCTGGAAGTGTCCAAGGCAGTGGCAGGTGTCCCTTCCCATGGCAGGGGCTGGAATGAGATGATCTTTAAATTCCCTCCCCACCCAAAGCATTCCACGGTCCTGTATGTCCCATTTCCATCTTTCCCTCTGGCACATTCACTCCTGCTCTGGGGTTTTCAGGCTGTTGTAACAGCAAAAATGTTGATGTGAATCCGTTTTTGCTCGAGGCAGGTGTGTAACAGCAAAGCCTGGCCTAAGGTAGATCTCCCAGAGCAGGAGGTGTTTTAATTGCTGGTTGCTCCCCCGTTGCACAATCCTGTGGATGGAAGGGGTAGGATGGGAGTTCTTTTCATGGGGGCACGTTCAGAAAGCTGGAAGAACAAGTCCTCCTTCAGCTTTCATTTGATAAAAGATCGTTTTGTTCTCAGCACCAGCCCTATCTGATGTTGTGCCACGCGGGTTTCTGGTGAAACAGTTGCTGTGTCAGGGAGGAACTGGCAGCAAACCACAAACCTCAGGGCTTTGGTGTTCCCTGAGGAAGAGCACAAGATTCCTGCGTGCCTGGGAAGGAGCTGGTGAGTGAGAGTTTAAACTTTTCCAGCCCTCTGAGACTGTTTTTTGCCTCTTCTGCTCTCAGTTTCCTCAGGCACATCAGAATTAAGAAGCCTTTGAGTGTGATGCAGTTTCAGACCTTGATCTGCTGAGGTAAAACTCCCTGAAATTCAGACAACGTTTGTTTTTTTTTTCCTTATTGCCATCTTTTTTCCAGGTACCCGAAGAAATTCCCTTGCTGAAACAAAGCTCCAGCAACACTTTTAAGCGGGGAAGACACTGATAATGCAGCAGAAATAATGGGCACACAGGTGTATGGATAGAAAGTGTAGGAATAAAGAGAAATTAAAGGAGTGGGAGGGAAAAAAAGTCTTCTAGTGCTCGGTGTTGGTGAATTGTTTGTAGAGGAAGAATTCCCTGAGTGAATCTTGCTGTGTTTCACTTCTGTGTGTTGTGGCACTGGAGATCTGAGCTGACAGGGATTTGGGATTTGTTTCAGATGTGAAACCCGGGTGTGAAATCCGTGTTTTAATTGAGGCGTCTGAAACATAAACACTTTCTAATTTGGGCTCTGCTTTGTGCCTGACACTCTCTCTCTTTTTTTTTTGCCATAATCCGAAGGGAAAACGCTGCCAAACATGAAACATATTTTATGGTAAATAGTTTCGTGGGTGTTTGATCCTGATAAAATTCACGTATCGCAGAATCCTGGATTGGTTTGGCTTGGGAGGGACCTTAAAGCTCAGCCAGTTCCACCCCCTGCCACAGGAACACCTTCCAACCACTTCCAGCCTGGCCTTGGACACTTCCAGGGATGGGGCAGCCACAGCTTCTCTGGGCAGCCTGTGCCAGGGCCTCCCCACCCTCACAAAAAGGAAATTTTCCCTAATATTCCACCCAGACCTACTCTCACACTTCATTTAAAATCTAAAACCTCTCGGGGTCATGGTTGGGTTTTGTGTCTGTTGAATCTCTCGAAGGTTTGAGGGCTTGTTTTCCTTCTAGCTTTGCCATGATTGGTGTCGGGTATTTTCCATGGTGGCACTAGAACAGTTCTGGCTGGAAAAGCAGGACGATGAGTTGTGTTCCTGCCGTGCTTTTAACTTGGCAAATCCCTGTCTTGGAAGTTCACTGGATTTATTCCCTGCCTCAGAGCTCTTTCCAATGTTACCGTGGTGATTTTTTTAAAAAATATTATTTCACTTAAGGACTATAGATGCTTAAGATTGATATTTTTAATGGGAATGACCCTAAAAAAAAGGAGCTATTTAGATCAAGCAGATATTTCGAGTCACCTTCATGGCTTGAATTTCTGCCTCATTCAGAGAGATGTTATTTATGTATTATGTTAATAGACCATTAATTAATTTTTCCTGGCTGATAGAGAATCCACCAGCATGTGAAGAAATAATTCTAAGTAAAATATAACTTGAGTAAATACATTTATCTCGTGCGTTTAGAAGCTTTAAAGCAGATTTCTCAGCTCAACTCCCCTTTTCCTGCAGTTCGAACTGTTTCAAACAAAAACCCAACCAACCATCAATATTAATATTTACCTGTTAAACTCAGATATCGCCAGTCTCTCATGGAAATAATAAAAAATATTGGCTGATGATTTGAGGGCAGATTGATCCTGTGGCCCATTTGTGCTGGAACAGCTGCAGGGCAGATGTTCTGGATTGTGGCTGGGAACAAATGTTTGCCCATCAGTGCAACAATATTGTTGATTCGTGTCCTGATTTATTTTAGGGATGGAAATACAGCCAATATTGAGCTGTTTGCATCCACAAACAGGAGGATCAGGCACTTCAAGGGGTTCTTTTTACAAGTAGGGTTTGGGTTTTTTTTTATTTAGCATGACTTGGTCCTGGACGTTCTTTCTCTAGGGGAGAAGAATGTATTGTTGAAATAAATCTGCCTTTTCCTAGTATTTACAGCCATTTTAATAATCAGGTATTGGACCAAATTCTGTGCAAAGCATCCAAATCAATGAAACATTTATTAGCAAATACCTTCACCAACTCAACCTGTTTTTCCTCCTTTGTCAGCCAAGGAGCAAAGATAAAGAAGGTGTAGAAAACTGATGGGTTAAAAAGGCCAACTCTGTCTACGTGTGTGTCTAAAACTGTTTTAATATTAGATAATAATTAACATTATTCATCTTAAATTAGAAAGGTGCAAAGTTTTCCTGCTCTGCCCCATCCTCACAATGGGAATTAGTTGGAGCAGCAAGACTGGAGTGGGTTTTCCAGGGTTTTCAGCCCTTGGTCCTGGAGCTTGGAGCTGATAACAGGGGCTAAGAATAAGTTTTCCCACGCAGCTGAACTAATCCTGTTTGGAAGTCCAGGCTCTGTGTAAGTGATTTAAAAACCAATAAAATAGAAGTCCAGAAATTAATCATAGGAACTGCTCCATGATTTTCTTCTTCAGAAAAACTACTTGCCAAGGGTCAGGATCTGGATTTGGCAGTAATTTCAAACACAGCCCGTGGATTTTGATGTAACAAAAAATAGTAGCAGGTTTGGGGATGTGAAATGAGTCACTAAAGGAGTTTTCCTCAACAGTTGAAGACTTTTTTTTTTCCCAGGCACTTCCCTCATGTTAACCTCTGCTTAGAGGGTCTTTTTCTGGCCCCATATTTTATTTCTAATAAAAAAGATTGTGTTTTCCTAAGTGCAGGCTGCTGGTTAGAGTAGCTCTGAGAAGTGGCTGTGGCTTCCAACATTATATAGAGTAGAAAATAGATTTACACTGTTGACACAGGGAGGGTTTGAGCCCTGCAGATCAAACAAGCTGTGCTGCCTTTTATTTTACCCAAACAATTTAATGTAAGAAACGTGGGCTCCTGAGGAGCTGAGATGGCAATTTGAGGAGGAGGAGGGAGGAAAAAAGCAAGGCCTGTGGCAGACTGACCAAAACTCTCTGTTCAAACTTGACAAGGCAATTCAGAAATCCACAATTTATTACTGGGCAGGCCTCATTAATGCTTCATACTTCATTAATGCTTCATGGAGGGAGAAATGAATTGCAGGATTGCCTTTCCTTGGTGGCATTTGCTGTGGGTGCTGCTCCCAATCCGTCCCAGTTCCACGTGGAGCCTGTGGCTGGGAAGGGGGGCGGGTTGTCGCTGGTGGTGCCAGACAGTCACTGCTCTATTGCAATGCCATTGATTTACAGATCCTGGGTGTGGAACAGTTGGGAACAGGCTGATAAGGATCCTTGTTTCTTAGCAACCACAGCCTGGCATAGCCAGAATCCTGCCCTTCTGCAGCTGGAGGGAAAATTCTGAATGTCTCCAACTCCTACCTCGAGCCGAGGTAAGTCACTCCCTCCGCCTTTCAAAGAAAAGGGATGTGTTGGCAAAAATCGCTTCTCAAAGGGGAAAGCAGGATTTCTCAGTCATTAATAAATCCTTCTCATTTCTCTCTGTGTTTTCATTTAGACCTGTGTGTTTCCTGGGCATGGAGATGCCATATGTCCTTCTCTTAACAAGACTCGTGGCAGAAGTTGCCAGCAAATCTCCGGAAAGCTCGGTAGGTGCTCCAGGGTTTTGGCCTGTTTGGATTAGGGTTATTTCCCCCCCTCTTACTGCAGTTTATAGAAGGCTTTTAATTCCCCAGGAATAGTCTGGGCTGGCAGCAGTCATTCCCTGGAACTTTTGCTGTGGGACAGTTTGATCTCTTTGCCTAGTAAAGCAGGGAATTGTCCCTGGCCATGTCCTTGTGGCCATGTTCCTGTGGGTTTAACAGAGATGCCCTGGCCGTGTCCCCGTGGGATGACAGAGATGCCCTGTACCCTGTCCCTGTGGGATGACAGGGATGCGCTGGCCATGTCCCTGTGGGATGACAGGGATGCCCTGTCCCTGTCCCTGGGGGATGACAGGGATGCCCTGTCCCTGTCCCTGTGGGATGACAGGGATGTGCTGGCCATGTCCCTGTGGGATGACAGGGATGCCACAGATGAAGCCTCACCCCATATGTGCAAAAAGCTCCCTGATGGTCAAAACCTCCCCTTTTTTAAGCTGCTTGGCAGTTTAACTCCAAACAAACCAAAAGATGGACACCCCAAATGTAACTTTTTAACTGACTGAAGAGCTTTGAAGCTTCAAGGCACAGAAAGTGCTTCCTTTGAGGAAACTGGTCTTAAGTTTTTTCTCTGTAAATCTTGTTTTTCACTGTGATGCACCACCATGTGAAACCAGCCCAATCATTTCAATTTTAAAAGTCCCAACTGTTTGTCCTGATAACTTTGATCTTGTCACCTTTCGATTGGATGGTGTTTGCTGGAAAGCAGAAAACTATTTGCTGTTATATGTTATATTTAAGTTACTTCTGTGGCTGAATCTACATCAGATTTTGTTACTTTTGAGCCAGATTTCTTCCTCCCTTTTTAAGGCTGATTTGAGCTGCACTGATCTTTAGGGGTCTGAGGGAGCAGCTGACACCCCAAAATGCTCTGATTCAGTGTGTCCTTCCCTTGGGAGGTTCCTGGATGCAGAGAGGAAAAAGTTACAGCAAGTTTTGAGTTGCTCTTTATCCCTCTACATTCCCTGGAGATGTTTTGTTGTTGTTGAAGTATTTTAATAAAATTCAACGTGTGAAATGATTTCTTTTCTCAGGTTTCTGAACCAGAGTGTTGTGTGGATGTGTTGGATTCAAACAGCTCCTGTGCAGTCACCAGCCAGTGCAGCCCAGGTGTGTCACTGCTTCAGAAAATCCCACAATTCTGGGATGCTTTGGGTTGGAAGGGACCTTAAAAATCATCCAATTCCACCCCCTGCCATGGGCAGGGACACCTTACCCTATCCCAGCTTGCTCTGTGCCCAATCCAACCTGTCCCCGACACTCCCAGGGGTAAAAAATTCCCAGATTTTTATTATTATTTTTTTTAAAATTAACACCAAATTCCAGCACCTGGAACCAAAATCATTAATAAATGAACATATCAAAGTCTTTCTTCCTTTACAACCACTGCTTATGACTCACAAATGTTGTTGTTTCAGGGTAAAAGGAATAAAAAATCACTGATAAGGTTCTTTTTTATATTTAGAGTGCACTTGGATTGCATAAGAGCTGCTGGAAGTGCTTAAAAGCCCTAAAAGCCCATATAATGAGCATAAAAAGCAAAAATGCTGTAATGTGTATCTAAGGCAGCAGTAAGAGTGATTTCAATGGTCTCGTTGGCACAGAATTCCTCATTCTTCTTCCTGGAGTTGTTTTCTTCGAACTGGAGTTGAAAACTTCCTCTCTCACTCTCCAGCAGTGAAGGGTGGTCCTTTTTTTCATGCCTTTTTTCTTTCAAATCAGGGAGTAAAAGCAGGAAAAACGCCTTCAGAGCCACAGGAACAGGAGAATTAGTGACTTTAAAATGGGTCCACTCTGTGGTGGTTGTTAGAGGGTTTTAACTTCAGTAACTCCTCCAACTGTTGCTTCCTGGAATACATGAATTTTTTGCTTCCAAAATGATTTTAGACATGATACAATTGCCTCCAAATCTTGGGATTCTCTGTGTAATCTGATAATCTGCCAATATCTTTGTTGTCACTTTAGTGCTTTGGTGTTTGGCTTTGGGGGAGAACTGAGCCCAATTTTCTCCAGCCTCTCTGGGGTTGGATTTTAACCAGCACAGGAAGGATTTTTCTCCTTTGAATGTTGCCTGGAATATGATCCGACAGGAATATCCTCCTCATTCTCACTGTCGCACCAGCCCAGCTTTATTTATTAAATGAAGATGCGCCCTAAGATTCTTTTTTCCTTAACAAAGACCCACTTTTAGGGGGCTTTTCAACAGAAATGGAGAGATTTGCCCCTGGAAGGGCCAGGCTGAAAGTTTAATGAGTTTTCCTGCCTGGGGAAAACACCATCTGTCACCCCAGGGTTTAACTAAGCTCAGAATTATCTTTGGGGTGAAATAAATCCTACAGAAAGCACTGGGAAAAAAGGCTTTTTTATGGCAGGATTTGGGATTTGAACTCGCCATCCTTCAGGTGATGCCACTCCTGGTTCTTGGCATCTTTGTTCATGTCTAGTTCCAATATTTCTAGGTAGTTATGTATTAAATACAGATTAAAATATTTTAAATATAGAGTAAAATATTTATTTTTATTACACCCATAAACCATATTTTTATATTACACATATTAAAATGATACATTTAAAAATTCTCTTTATACATAAATATATTAAGAATATACTAGATCTATCTTTTATATATGTTCTCTCCTGCCTGTGCAGGCTGTTACCGGAGCTGGAATGAGGATGGAAGCAGCAGCTGCATTAAATGCAGGAATGGGAGTGTCCCTGTGGCCTCAGCTCCCAACCTCACCGAGTGCAGGAACAGTGAGTCCTTCCAGCCCTTTGTTCCAGGGGTTCATCCCAAACTCCCCGTCCCTGAGGAGATCCCTTCCCTGGGAGATCCCAGTCCCTGAGGAGATCCCTTCCCTGGGAGATCCCAGTCCCTGAGGAGATCCCTTCCCTGGGAGATCCCAGTCCCTGAGGAGATCCCTTCCCTGGGAGATGCCAGTCCCTGAGGAGATCCCTTCCCTGGGAGATCCCACTCCCTGAGAGGTTCCATCCCCAAGGAGATCCTTGGCCCTGAGAGGTCCCTGTCCCCAAGGAGGTCTCTGTCCTCAGGGAGGTCCCGGGCCCTGAGAGGTTCCTTCCCCCAGGAGATCCCTGTCCTCGAGGAGATTCCTGTCCCCGAAGAGATCCCTTCCCTGAGAGGTTCCGTCCCCGAGGAGATCCTTGGCCCCAAGACACCCCTTCCCTGAAAGATCCCTGTCCCTCAGGGGTTCCTTCCCTGAGGAGATCCCCATCCCCGGGGAGATCCCAGGCCCCAGGAGGTCCCCATCCTTGAGGAGGTCTGCATCCCCAAGGGATCCCTGTCCCCGAGGAGGTCCCTGTCCCCAGGGGGGTCCCTGTCCCCTGGGCCCCGAGAGGTTCCTTCCCCAAGGAGATCCTTGGCCCCGAGGAGGTCCCTGTCCCTGAGGAGATCCTTGGCCCCAAGACACCCCTTCCCTGAGGAGGTCCCTGTCCCCACCATCTCTTGCTCATGAGCTCTGACTCAGGAAGCGCCAAATGTTGCAGGTTTTTATCCCCCTTCCTGTAAAAAACTTTTCCGAAGTCCTCATGGGACTCTGAGCTTTTGAACATGCAACGAAACCTATGGAAATTGGGAAATTTCGTGGACGCAAACTGCTGTGGAATCACTCCAAATCTAAGAGGAGAGGGGGAAAAAAAAATCCTAATCTTGTTCTACAAAGGAAAACACAACATTAAATCAAAATGCTGCTGCTCAGTGCAAGACATTAAAATCAAAAAGTCCTAAAGAACAAAATTATTAAACTCAGGGTGGGATCTGTGTCAGACACGCAGTGAAAGCTGAATCTTGTGGCAGCTTTAATCTGTACTGCAAGAAAAAGTCCTGGGGGTGTTTCCAGGACTTTTCCAGAGCACAAAATATCTCCGACTGTCCTTGAGTTCTTTGAAAAATCTCTGTGAAGGAGCCCAGATTTCATTTGGTGTGTGAGCTTTGTTGGAGAGGTGAGAACCAGCCAATTCCTTGGAAAGAAGTTTAATGAGAGAGATCACAGACTTGAGCTGAGTTTCTGGGAAATGCAGCGGGGAATTCTTATTTTATTTTTTGTTTTACAACTTTTGATGATGTTTGTTTACTACTTTTCTCAAAAATGAAGTAACAAATGAAGTTATCCTGGGAAAAATCAGGATTCCTGTACGATTTCTAAGAATTCTCTAGGAATTAAAAGCCTTTTATGAAGTTTTTCAACGAATCTGTGGGTTTTGTCAGAGTTTCCTTTCAAAACCTTCTTTTTAATTGCAGCTGGTAACAAAGGGATGAATTTCCAAATGAACATAAGCACTGTAACTCCCTTCTTACAGAACATAGGTGAGTCAATGGAATTTACTGAGGGCAGGGTTTTGTGGTTATTCCCTGGGTGCCAACCCCTGCATGGCAGAGCATTTGAAACAAGTTCTAAAAGAAGCTTTTCCTGTGGGTTTTATTTCATGATTAGTGTGGATTTATTGACGAAGCTTTATTCCAAGTGTAGTAGCCGTTTTTTTTACCTTTCCTGGCTTATTTTCGATGGGAATCTTTTATCCACCTTAGAGATGAATTTTGAGGGAACTGTTTTCCTGAATGTTCCTTCCCCTTGGGATCTTCGAGTGATTTTTCTGGTACAGGTTGAACTGGTTATTTATGAATCCACACAGCTGAGTTTGGAGCCTCATGCTGCACATTTTGGGGATGAGGTGACATGTTACATCCCCCATGTCTTGGGGAGCCTTTCTCTGGTTGGGTTTTAGCACAGTCATTTCTTTTTCATTCCCTAAAAACACTTGGGAAGAAGAAGAAGAACACAAACTGGGAATATTTAGGCAGCAGCATTGCACACTTCAGTGATTTAGTGGCAGAAGTCAGTTAGGGGTCTTTAGCTGTTGTTTAACCCTTTTATTAAAGAGATTTCTAATGAATAATAAGCTTTTTTCTCTCTTTATAATGTATTTTTTTTTTGTACAGGAGGCCCAGAAGTGGCAGCTTCTCTCATCCTGGGGACATTTTTCATCAGTTTATTCCTGATCC
This sequence comes from Pitta sordida, assembly GCA_013390025.1. NCBI lineage: Eukaryota > Metazoa > Chordata > Aves > Passeriformes > Pittidae > Pitta > Pitta sordida. Next base: position 355,718 of record WEKX01027776.1, read on the forward strand.
TTTCTGTTGCTTCTTTCTTCTACCTCAAACGTGCCAACAAACTTCCGAATATTTTCTACCGAAGAAACAAAGGTAAAACACCTCGAATTGTCCATTTAATAATCTCTAAATGAACTTTGCTCGGTTACTTTTTAAATTTCTTCAGGTCAGGGTCCCAACTTAATGTGGCTGGTTTTTCTGACCATGCAAAGGAAACCAAAGTAATGCCCAGTTTTCTCCTGCTGTTCAGTGGCAGGAAAACCTGAGGGATCTGAGGTGCACATGGCACAGCCTCTCTCCCTGCCCCAGCCCTTGGGTTGAGATTTTCCAGAGCACACCACTTGCCATGAGCTGTCACTGAATATCAGATATTTCTAAAGCCTTACAAAGAGCAGTTGTTGTTTATCCTTGGATTAGAGAGCAGGGAGCAGGCAGTTACCATGGACGTGGCAGCAGCAGGGAAAAGGGAATGGAACTGGAAGTCCCTCTTTAGAAATTCAGGATTTTGTGAGGTTTGGAACATCTAACTGTCTGATTTTTACTTCTTTTTAAGCATGCACCCCATAGCTTCTGCTTTTATAATGACATTTATTCTTTATTTGTGCCACTCCTGATGCTGGGAAGTGAAGCCATGTAACTGAAATCCCAGAATCTTGGAATGGTTTGGGTTGGAGGGACCTTAAAGATCCTCTGTGCCATGGGCAGGGACACCTTCCTCTATCCCTGCTTGCTCCAACCTGGCCTTGGGCACTCCCAGAGAAGGGGCAGCCACAGCTTCTCTGGGCACCCTAAACCTGAGTTCATAGCAAAGGGATTCCAGCAAAACCAGGGCAGGAACCCGTGGGCTGTGCTCAGCCATGGGCCCCATCAGACATCAGCTGCTCTCATGGCTGGGCTGTTCCACAGCTCCACATTTCCCTGCTTGCAGTTTCTGGGAGTTGATGAGCAAAACAGGTGGGAGGTGCCCTCTCCATTTTTCCCATGTTTTCCGTGGATTTGGGGCTGCTCTGGGACTCTGTGCAGTGACTTGGAGCGATTCCCGTGCCAACCTCCAGCCCAGCATTTGCTGTGTTAGAGCTCCTTCTGTTGAAAGCAAGCCCTGGGGATTGTTCCCTCTGCTGAACACCCAGCCCTGATTCCATCCGTGTCCCACTGCACCAGCTCTGGAACAACAGGAATAACCTTAAAAAAGCAAAAGCTGAGGGGTGGGAGGAACAACACAACCCCAGTTTTTGGCTGAGAATGTTGTATTTATCCACAGCAACTTCATGGCCCGCCCCATTCCCAGTCCCTGTGGTCTCATTGCATGGAAAAGTCAGGGTTGATCAGTGCCACAGGACCTGGCAGGATCCTGGAAGTCTTGAAACCTCGGGGATGCTTTTCAGATTCTTCAGTTTTCAGGGGGTCAGGAGCTGGTTCAGGCCATTCCTGAGCTGGCAGGACACACCAGACCTCTGAGGCTTCAGTGGCACTGCTCTCACTTCCCTGTTTTGTGCTGATTCACTCTGACCCAGCAGGATAAAGCACTGCTGTCCTTCCCTGAGGGAAAAACCCTGACAAACATTTCCCTGGGCTCTTCCCAGCTTTCATTCTGGCTGGATAAAGATCATCTGGTGGCCAGCGAAGGCAACGACCCCTTGGATAAAGGGATGAACCTTTCCCTGCTCCATTGCTTTTATCTGTCCTGCCTTTTTCTGGCTCAAAGTGACATTTTTCCCCCTTGAAACTCCTGCCTGTTAAAGAGGCTGCTGTGGCTGCCTCCTTTGGAAGCAAAATAAATCTCTTTTTGAAGACCTTTGCAACCCTTTATCTCTAATCTTCAAGAGAGTCCTACACACAATGTGCTCCCCTAATGGCATTTCTGATTGTCCTGCTCTGTTTTGGTGGGGTTTTCTGACAAAACCTCTTTTTTAACCATAGAACTATTCTGTGCATGGTTTTTTTTAGAAAACTAGCCGTTCCAGCCTTTTAGATTAATGATGGTTAATCTCTCTCTCTTTTTCTCTTTCAGCATCTGTTCTCCAGCCTAGTGAAACAGTAAGTAAATTCTGTTCTTCCAGTAGGAACGAGCAAATAAAATCAACAATCATTTCAATTTTGTTTTATTAATGAGCTCCTTAATCTGCTCTATGAGACTGAAACAAATATAAAAGATATTTGGGGGTTATTTATCCAAACCAAAGATGAATTCTGACCATCTGGATTCTACTGAGTTAATTTGCCAAGAAAAACCAAGTGCACAGTAAATCGTCTCAGAACCCCAAAACGTTCCTGTATTTTATTTATTTTTTTTTAATTGAAAGATTGTGACAAGGTGCTTTGTTTGACCTGCTCCTTCTCCTGTTCTGTGCAGGCATCCATGATACCTCCCCCAACTTCTTCAGGTGAGGAATTGCTCCCTGGGATCTCTTGGCTCCCTTTTCCATCCTTGCTAAAAAGCAGGAAAACCATCTCTAAGTGGCAATGCTACAAAATACCCAGCAAGTCCAATGTGTAAACCTGGGGCACAGCTGTGGAATCTGTTGAGGGGACAGAAATCCAATGAGACCAGGCCTTTTGCAAGGGATTTATTGCTTTAATTAATGTAGGCAGCCAGTATTGATGGAATACTTGATGTGGAAATAGATCCCTGACAGCTCCTCAGATGGATCTTCCACTCCTCTGTCCTCTCAGAGTCTTACAAGGAGAGGCAGGATTTTTTTTTTTCCCTAAGTGCTTAAAAGTAAATTATTCAGTCTGGGGCCTATTTTCAGGGTTAGATTTTTCTTGACAATGCCAGGTTGGCTGGTTTTCACACTTGCTGGTTTGAAGTTTATCAGCTTCTTGAAACCAGGGACACAACCTGCTTGTCTATTTGGGTTGGGGGGTGTTGGTATTTTGCTTCTAGCACATGAAAAACTCGTGCAGAAACCTATTTCTTGGGGTAGATTTCGTCTAATCAAGATGACATCATTAACATTTAATTTTGATTAAAGCAGTCTGTAACTTTTTTGATGTTTGTAAGTGTGTTCCAGACTTGGCCTGGCTCTTAAACTGACAGCCAGTGCTGCTTTGTGGAAAGTCTTGATTCCTTTAATTTAATTTATCCATCTGTTTCAAGAGCAAGCACAGTTGTGGGGGATTTTTAGGGCTGAGACTGGAAAGCTCCATGTCCTGGAAACACTTAAAATAATAGAAATGCCAGTTTATACTGAGCATCTTATTTTCTAGGCCATTGCAAACTTGCAGAGTTTATTGGTGGACTTTGGCTGTATGGATTCTATGTAGGGATTTCTTGTGGTTTGGTTTTGCTGGGAAATCCACTTTAGTACAGTGATAAGTGTCCCCACCTGTCATGTGGGAGACCCGGGTTCGATTCCTGCCAGGGAGACAGTGTTAAGAGTTGGACTCGATGATCCTTGTGGGTCCCTTCCAACTCAGAATATTCTGTGATTCTGTGCAGGATTATTTTGCTCCCTGGGGAATTGGGAGGTGTTGGGAATTCAGAGTCCCTGAGGTTGGTGCCCAAGCTGTGCCCCATCCCCAGCTTGTCACTGACTCCCACAGCCTCAGTCTGTCCCCTTGGACACCTGCAGGGACGGGCATTCCCTGGGCAGCCCATCCCAGTTCCTGGGCAGCATTTCCATGAGGGAAGTGCTCCAGGCCTGGGTGTGCAGCAGGTGCTGACGCTGTTCCTGTGCCTTTCAGTTCGGAAGCCGCGCTACGTCCGCCGGGAACGGTCCCTGGTCACCTCAGCGTCTGCTGCCATCCTGTCCTCCTCCGACACCAGGGTCAGCAATGTGTAACCTTCACTCCTCACCCACGGCTTGGAGTGGTCATGGAAAAAAAAAGAACCTTTTTTTCTCAACCCACTGAAGTGCCAGGCAAACGTTTCGAGCAGCTGTGACCCGAACTGGAAACCCAACTAGTTGTGCCCGAGGGTTTGTGCCAAATGAACTGCTGGTGGGTGACACCAGTTCAGTGCTGGAGCTCCTGTGGTGACCTTGCAATGCACTATTCCAGCTCTGTGGGCTCCTTGCTCTCCTACAGACGCTGTTGGAAACCTTTAATGAATCTGCCTTTTCTCTGGTACATGTTCTGTTCTGGCAAATTCTTCTCCCTGTGCTGTGACGTGTTCAGTGTCCCCAGGGCTGGAGGGCTCAGGGCTGCAGGCCAACACCAAACCCAAGGATCTGGACTTGCTGAAGGGAGCCACTTGTAAATGGGAACACCAAGTGCCACTGCTTTAACAACATAACAATAACTAACATGCAGAATCCTTTGGAAGCAAAAAATGCTGCTCCTGGAGCATCCCCTGGGCCTGATTTGTAACTGTGGAATGGACCCACCCTCCCTATCCTGCTCTCCCTGGTGCTTTTGAAGGCTGTGGTCAGTTAGGGCTCCAGTCCCAAGTGTGGGGAATTTCTGAGGGGGAAGTTTTTCCAATTGGCTTCAGCTCAGTCCTTGGATAAAGAGCTGTTGGCTTGTGCCTGGGAGGCTGCAGAGTTCACCTGGGAGATCCAAATTCCTGCAGGACAGTTGTCAGACACATCAGAGAGGGCTGGGGTGAACTGGAGAGCTCAGGTGAACTTCTGCCAATGCAATAAGGGGTTTCTTTGCTCAAGCCCTTCATTAACACACCTGAAATGTGCAGAACAGCACCTCAGGCCAGAGCTCAGCAGGGATTTCCTCCTTCAAAGCACCAGCCTAAACATCCCCCCCTGACTCTGGATGTTTTCCTGCCCCTCCCTTGCCAGCTGGGAGCTGAGGAGTCACTCCAGCAGGGAATTCAAGGAGCTGGGAAATTACCTTGTCTCCTGGCTGGGTTATCCTTCACCAGTTCTTCCCCTGGCAGGGGTGACTCTGTTGCCATGTGAACACGTACTGGGCACACTGGGATGGGCATGAGAGTGGGTGACTGGGAAATGAGGGGAAAAAAGGAGGTTCCTAAATTGGTGGAGGTGTCACTGTCACCGTCTGGGAGCTCTGACTATGCAGCCTGTGCATCCCCACCTACCTGGGTTTGGTTTAGCTGCCACTCCGTTCTGGGGCTGTGCTCCTAAAATAAATTCTTTGGAAGCTCTTCCTCAGCATCCTCTGGCAGGAATGTGAACTGGCACAGTTGGTTCTCTCTTTTTCAGGAAAATGAGAACAAAACTGTCTTGATCTGACATGACACCCATATGGAGAGCCCAGAACTTGTGATCCAGATCCTTTTTTCTCCGGGGTGAAAAGCTGCTTCAAAGAGGAGAACGGGGATGGGTGGAGATAAATTTATCTTATGGAATAGACCCGTTTTCTGGAAGTTTCAGTGCAGTTGTATTTGCTTTTGTATCTCTCCTCACAAGGTAATGATGAGATCTCTTTGTAAAATCTACAGGGGATTAAAAATACCATGAGGAGGCTCCTGTGCCAAAAAACCCCTGAAACTTCACCTTGTCTTTCTATCATGATGATAAATAAAATTATTCTACAGGACAGGCAATGCCATTTGGAGACCCTTCAGCTTTCCATGGGAAATGTGCCCTGTAGATTTTTGGAAGCTCCAAGTTCAGGAGGTTCAGGAGGCGGCACTTTTGTTTCTGTTATTTCAGTGTCTCATTGTCTTTGTGCTGCTGAGATTTTTTTTTTTCCCCACAGGTAGAAATCATCCCTAGAGGGTTTTTTTTTTTTCCCCTGAACTTAGTTGCTGAGGATTTTCCTAATTGCTTAGGAAAAGGAGTAACTATGCAAATAATGCCAAGAAACTGCACCTTTGGAAGCAGGAATTCTGCTGTGACCCTGTCCATGCTCGTGCATTCTTGTCTTGCTTAGTTGCTGCTCTGTTTTTACACCTCAATTATTGAAGGATCAGGTCTGGCCCCTCTTACCCTCGAGTGTGACTTGGTTTAATGTCGAGTGTCTAAACCTCTAATTCTGTGCAGTTGAGTTGCTCTGAATGCCAACACCTCTCTTACACCCAGCAAACTTTGAAATACAGCAGATGTTTTTAACTGTTTTCTGTGTCCCAGCTCTTGTTGTTCCTGTCTGACCCAGTGAACTCCTGGTCTAAACAGTTTCACGTGTGTTTGCACTGTCAAGTTAAATTTATAATGTGGTTTGGTTCCCATCTCCCTTGAAAATAATAATGCAGACCTATATATGTTTTAAAAAGTTGGCTTTAATGATCCCTGATATTTAATGTATTTGTATATTTTTAAATTGTGCCAAAATAAACATATTTGAGCTTTTCTTTTTTTTTTTTTTTAATGACTGTGGAGTTCCTTCATGTGTTTCCTTTTCAAGCACAGAATGAAGGGAGCAAAATTAACATTTATGTGTGTTTACTTAAGTCTCATCCAAAGCAGAGAGGAGCAGGGAAACTAAAAGAGGCTGTTCAAATTGCCACAAGTAGCAGGAATTCAGATAATCAGGACGATTTCTTATTGATTAAAATTAAGGTTACACTCTGTGATTTGAGGAGTTGGATATACTAATCATCTCTGATTAATTTTTTAACTTTATTTTGATTTTTTTTCCCTTCCCTGGGGGTTTGTGGCTCTTGTTGGACTTCCTACAACTGCATCCTGTTGCCAGAACTATCCCTGAGAACGGGAGCAGAACCAAAGGAACTGGGGCTGCTGAGCTGTGTGCTCTGACACACCAAGGGTTAAATTCAGCAAAGCTCTTTTCCCTCCCAAACTCCCTGAAATTTAGGAGAGAAATCCTGGGCTGATGAGGAAGGATAAGCCCGAAGCTTTTCGTGCCCCGTGTGCACTCACTGTGCAAAGTCTCGTAAACATTGTTGGCAGAGCCAAGGTGACAGTGTCACATCCAAAGAGAAATGGACCTGGAAAATGATCCCACTGGGAGGAGAAGACTTGAAAGTGGATTTGTCAGGTAAATGGGCTCTGACCAGCAAGGCAGAACAGCCTTTGGGAGGAGGAGGAGGAGGAGATGAGTGTCCTTGTCATCGCTCATCCTGCTGGATTCCAGGCTGGAATTGAGGGTGGGGGAGCTGGGACAGCTGGACGTGGATGTGCCACAAGAGGGGAGGATCTGGGGCTGCGTTTTGCACACCTGAGCAGAGCTGCCTCCATCGTCCCTGTGGTGACACCCCCTCATCCCTGTGCCACCAGCTCGAGGCGAGTGCAGTGTAGCTGGAACACTCTGCCAATCACCCCTTACAAATTACAACTTTAAACCCTCGTGTTCTGCTAAACTCCCAGGTGCCCTCCCTGAGGCTGGTGCCACGTGCATGAAGAGTGAAGCAGAAATCACATTTCACCCCCCGCCCCGGAATGTTTTGCTGTATGAAATTCATGAGGTTTGTTGGATGAAGTGCTCAAGCTTTGTGCAAACACAAACACGAAGGTTCAGCCTCCCCTCCCTGAGGTGTTAATCAAAGTTCACAGCAACTCTGTGCTCAAGTTCTCTCCTGTGTCTTTCTTTGCAGGTTTTTTTTTTTCCTGCTTCTCTCCCCTGCCTCCAGTTTGGGAACACACTTGGGATTATGGGCACAAGCCTCATTTCCTGACAGGTTTGAAGGTTGGAAGCTGTTAAAGTACAGAAGAAGTGGAAGGAGAGCGGAAAAAAGAAGCTGGAGGGAGGGAACAACTTCGGTGCAAAGTGGGGGAAAAAGGGCGAGTCAGGTGTTTGCTCTTGTCTCTCCGCAGTTCCACGGGATGGGATTTAACTGCCTGAGAAAAGAGAATGGAAGAGCAGGAAAGAATCCTGAATTGCTCAACTTGGATAATCCTTGTGGGTCTCCCAGCTCAGGACATTCTGTGGTGATTCTGTGAGCGACTGCAGGGAAATGCTGACTGCGCCCAGGTAGTGCCTGCAAAGAAAACAACCAAAAATTGTCCCTGCTTGCTCTCAGAATTAATTCAGTTGTCATTTTAAGTCGTTTCAAAGAATTCATTTAAGATATACCCCCATGTCTCCAGGGTCTTGCCTTCCTCTTGCTTCCCAACACACTGAGCTTTGCTGAAATGTCTAAAGCTGCTTTGCATTTTTGTCATTTATTTTTAATGCCCCCTTGGTGAGGGGGAAAAAAAAATGAAATGATAAAGTGTTTATCATTTTAATGGCCTTGAGATATTTTTATTGCCACCAGATTGGAAGCAGCAGCATTCAGATAACTCTGCTTCCTGTTTCTGAGCCTGGTGATTTATGTCCTTCAGTAAAGTGTTAAAAGTGGATTTAAATGATAGTTTCAATAAGATGGGATTTGCTCCAAAAGATTAGATCTTTGTGTTGTGGATCAGGACTGATCCAGGGTGTTGGGTTCAGACCTGTCACACTGATTTTGTAAATGGCTGTGGGTTATAAATAACTCTTCTGTTTCGCTGCAATTTTACATCCATCAAATTGTAATGTTCCTCTTCTTCTTCCCAGGCCCCACAAGAACAGACATTTGGAGTGGAATTCTCCCCTTCCTGAAGTGCTCAGGCTGTTCCACAATGCTGCAGGAGAGCCCATCAGCTCAGCAAAGTGGTGTCAGTGCCTGTCCCATTCCAATGATCTGATGGCAATTCCTCCCCTCTCAACACCAACACGGAACTGCTTTTTCCTGGAGCCAGGTCTGTTCTCACAGACTGAAACCTCGCTGGGACCTCCCACTGCCAGCCCCAAGATCCACCCCCAGAGCACAGGGGGTGACATCAACAATCAATGAAACTTTCAAGGGATTTAAGGAAAAGTGAGACTTTAAAAAGGGATTCATTTTAAATACATATATATATATATATATATATATATCATAGACTCGTGGATTGGTTTGGGTTGGAAGGGACCTTAAAGATCACCCAATTCCACCCCCTCCATGGGATGCCTTCCACTATCCCAGATTGCTCTGTGCCCAATCCAACCTGGCAAATATGTAAATATATTTATACACACACACATTTATAGACATTTAGGCACACACACAAAATGAAGCTCATTTGAAACGCTGCTCCAACTCTTTTTGGCAGAGCTTGAAACAGCCACAGAAATGTTTCGAGCACTAATTGCACCAAAGATAATTTAGGAATAAGTTAACTACGGGGAGGCATCTTGTTTGCATGTGGAATTTTGGATATTACATCATGAACCGCTGGTTGATAATGGATTCAGGAATGAGCAGGAAGGTTCAGGACCTCACCTGACCGAGGGCGCTTGTGATTAGATCTGTTACCACGAGGGGAAAAGCTTCTCATCAGCATCTGCTGCCAACTCACATCAAACCCAAAGTATTCCTGACTTCAAGATGAGTTTGGCAGCCACTTCCCAGCACAGACCTGACTTGTGTCCCAGGCCTCCAGAGCTGGGACATGTGGTAATTTGGTTGATATCCCAGGATGGTTGCAGGGTGGTTGTGTTGGTGCTGCGTTCAGGGATAAGGAGGGGATTTGCATTTCCCATCCCCAGGACCCCTTTCTGTGTGAACATGGAGCAATTACAGCTGGCAAAAACACCCCCAAATAACTCTAGAAAAGACAAAAATGTCAGTCAGCCACAGGTTGGTGGAGTTGGATACAGAAGTAGAGCTTCCCAAATTGTGCTGGCCTGAAGGGTCTTCCCAACCTCAGCGATTCCATGAAACCCTGCCCTGCTCCCTGAGCTGGGGGCTGTGCCTGCTCTGCAGCCTCTCCTTGAGCACAGAGGGCTTTGGGAATTAGGGAATCGCTGTCCTGGGAATGGTCATCCAAACCCCACCCAGCTGCCACTCCTGACAACCCTCTCCCAGCTCCTCTGCTTCCCTTGGACTCTTCTCTGAGTTTGAATTTCTGCTTGGGAGGTGCTTTGTGTGGCTCTGCCTTTGCAAAGCCCAGTTACTCCAGCCCAAAGCAGCCCTGGGCTTTCCCAATCCCAGGACAGCACATCCTGCTGACTGTAAACCCTTTAAAGTGTATTTACCTTGGCAATCCTCAGGCTGAAAGGGTTGTGATTTTTGCAGTTCCTTTATGTTCTGCATAACTAGGAAGACAGGTTTTATCACAATAAAACCAGGGGGATGTTTTCTTAAGAAACTCCCCGGGAAGTACAGTCAGCCCAGGGCTGACGAGGGTTTTCCTGGTAGAACAGAAGGGTTTCCTGTTGGAAATCTAAGACTGGCTCACAGAAAATAATGGTATTGTTCCTTGACTGGGTTTAACATTCCCAAACTCGAGGATGCAAAGTGAAAAAATGGTTGAAAAAGAGTAGGAAGAGTTGAAGGAGAAGCAGTTCCTCTGGCAGGAGAGTTTACTTTCCGTTTTCACTGCCTGATCTCATCCTGGTAGGGCAGAAATAGCTCAGCTCCCAACAGCCAGGGGCTCTATCAGTGTATCCTTTAGATATCAATGGTTTAGTTCTTCAAATGAGATGAAGAGCAGGTGGGTAGTTAATGTAAATTATAAAAGAAGGGGAAAATAATCCCTGGCAACGGCTTTGGGTGCCTTGGTGTAGCTGGAAGGCTCTTCTATGACCTTTTCCCTCTGTGGAAACCTTTCCCTGGGCTCTCTCCTTCCCTGGAGCTGCGCTGAAGGTGCTGCTGGTGGTTCTGCCTTGCCCTGCAAGGAGTGACAATGGGACAGAAAGGAGCCTTGGGTATCTTTTCATTCCCCAAACCCCCTGGCAGGGCTGGATGGTCTGGATTTCCAGCCTGGCCTGGGCCAGGGCAGCATTAAATGTCTGATACCTCTGCAGGTTTCAGGTCTGAGAACCTCAGCCAAGGTCCAGACTCAACCACTGTGGAAATGAGAGTTGTCAGTGAGATTTGGCTCCATCCTGGAGCTCTGAGCTGTGGTCCAGGAGCTGGTGGGATGGGTTGGAACCCAAATCCCTGCTCAGTCCCCAGAAGCTCTGCTGTTCTCCCCAGCCTGTCAATCACTCTGTCAGCCCTTGGCTGCTCTAAATGAGCATCCATTGTTAATTACTTTTCCACTGATTTCCAAGGAGGACGGCAAAGATTCTAACTCAGTTAATTGTAAGATAGATTAGGGTGTGCTCTGAACCACTCACTGCTGAAAACCTTTGGAGCATTGGCTTTTTCTTTCTTTTTTTTTTTTTTAATTCCTTTTTACTTAAGAATAATTAAAAATAATTCAACTGCAGTAGAATTGAAGAGAAGCACTGTTAAAAAAATTAACTACCCAGAGAAACCAAGGAATTCCAAACTGAATTGATCCAGTCTAAGTGTACTATTGTAGTTCAGCTCTCATAATGTGGGAGACATTATAATTGTTATCTCTTGAGAGGCATCAACTGAAATCTGCTCTTAACAATTCTCCTTCGTTTTTCTGTGTGTGTATCAGTTAAACTTTATTATTTTAACAGCCCAGTGGAGCACGGGGTGAGGACTTGGGCTGAACAAATTTAACCTGGAATTTATTTGGGAACAGAAAGGCAATTTGTTTGCAGAGTCACTGGAGGGCTGGGAAGGGCTCAGGCTCTGGGTGAGTGTGGGATGTGGGTCTGGACTTTCCTACTGTGTGATGTTGGGAAGTGCCATGGAAATAGGGAATTTAAACCACTCGGGGAGTAAGGAGGGACTGGGAGCAGCTTCAGACATAAACCTGAGTGTCACCTGTCTGTGAGCCCATGTCCCTGCCCCTGGGACAGTTCATGGAGTCATGGAATGGTTTGGGTGGGAAGGGACTTTGAGGATGATCTCACCCCCCCCCCTGCCATGGGCAGGGACACCTTCCACTGTCCCAGGTGGCTCCAGCCTGCCCTTGGACACTTCCAGGGATGGGGCAGCCACAGCTTTTCAGGGCAGCCTGTGCCAGGGCCTCCCCACCCTCACAGGGAAGGATTTCTTCCTAATGTCCCACCTGAATGTACTCTCTGTCCATTTGAAATCATTCCCCTTGTCCTGTCACTCCAGACCCTTAGAAATAGTCTCTCTCCATCTTTCCTGTAGCTCCTTCAGGTCACAATTAGGTCACCCCAAAGCTTCTCTTTTCCAGGCTGGACAACCCCAGCTCTCCCAGCAGAGCTGCTCCATCCCTCGGATCATCCTGGTGCCTCCTGGCTCCAGCAGCTCCACGTCCTTCCAGTGCTGGGCCCCCCAGCCTGGGGCAGTGTCTGAGCCCTGTGTGACCTGCCCAGGAATGCTGAAGTTCTGCTGGGGAAAGGAGGAGCTGTTAACACCAGGAATTCATCCCAAGGCTCACTAAATGCAGGGCTAGGCCAGCAGCAGGACTCAGGGCAGTGGGAGAGGCAAACAACAGGTAAACCAGTTCTCCCCAGGCAGTCAGGGCACACAGAGGGCACCTGAGGGGTGGAATTCCCTGGGGAGCTGTAGTTTATCACTCTGTGGAGAACTGCTGAGGTGGGACAGGGATCCCCGATGGCAGGATGGACTCTGGAGCTGAGCTCCCACGGGCAGCAGAGCTGGACAGTGATTGTTGTAGATCATCCATCAGATCCCTAAAACCTCTGGGGTTTAGGTTTAAACCTGAAGTTAACACCTAACTATTCTGAGACACAAACAGGTTTTTCTCTCCCTGCTCTCTGTGGTTGTTTTGACTTTCTGACTCCGTCTAAAGGGCACAAAACCCTTTATTGGAGAGATGCTCAGCCCAAATTGTCAGTAGAATTCTCACACGAGCTCTGACTGTGTGACTTATCAAAAGGGATGTGACGTGCCAATTTTATTATTGTATTAATTCAACTTTTCGTGAGCTTCCAAAACGAGGCTTGTTGAAGCTTCTTTAAAATATTTAGGATATTGCTCTTTGTAGATTACTCTTTGTTGCAATTGAAGCACCGGCTTGTTCAAAGTTAGAACAAAGCTGTTTAATTGATGTTTAAAACGGCCATTACTACAAATTAAGCACAATCATATCAGCAACACTTGGAGTCTTCTCTCTTGTATCACAGCAAGCGAGTGCTAATTAGTTTTTAAGGCTCATTATAACACAGCCAGGCTGTCAAACAGCATCTCCAGGCTCATCAGGAGGGACCCAACTTCAGAGAGTAGGAGCAGGCTCAGGCTTTAGGACAGGTGTGGTTTGATGTGCCTGGAACCCATTGGATTTGTGGATTTGAACACAGGCTTGGCCTTTTAACAGCAAAAATTCCCTTGGGAGCGTGTTGGTTTTATTGGGGTCAGCCAAGCTCAGGGAGAAAAGAGACTTGTCCCTTAAATCTGTCTTTCTGGGCAAAGATTCCAGCTGTTGGAAGGTTTGCAGAGGTACCAAGATATGAACCAGATACCAAGAATTTGCCAAGGAAAACTGAAGAATCCGGGAAGTTTTGTGGCACTGGTACCACACGTGCACAGGATGGACCTGGAACACCACAGAAAAGGGTGAAATTGGATTATTTTTATTGACCCGGGTGCCTGAAATTAAATGTGTGGGAGGGAAGATCATTCCAGTGATGGAGCCCTCAAAACTCTGAGAGCAGGATCTTCCTGAAAATGTGCGATTTTAGGGGAACTTTTCTGTGGGAGTTTGGTTTCAAAGTGCCCAAGAGGAGGTTGGGATTAGACTTTAGGCAGGAGTTCTTTGCTGGGAGGGGACTTTCCTGTCCAAGGCAGTTCCCACTGCCCCAGACTCTCTCTGGGAGCCCTGTCTGATTATTCCTGCTTTTACCAGCATCCCAGTAAATCCTGTTTGCACACAAGGCAGATCTCCCCGATGGGCCATTTTACAACCCACCAGCTCTTTATTGCTGGGTGACACAAAGTCCAGGACCATGACCTTTGGAAAGCTCTCACTCTCCCCGAAGGAATTCCGTGAGTAAATCACTGACTTTACTTGCTGGTTATTGCAGGGAACGAATCCCCCGCCTGATATTTTTTTGGCACAGCTTTATATCCAGTCAAGTCTCAGTTATCTGATGGTGGCTGTGTGCCCCAAAAGTTTGGTTTGCCTTAAAATCTTGATACTGGAGGCTCCCATTTCTTTCAGCACTGACTTGGAGCAATCATCAGGCTGTTTGAAGCTGGATTCAGGAAAATCACGATTCATTCCAGCCTTTCCTACTGTGATCTCTGTGCTCTGCTAAAAATGCACCTTTTCAAGATGAGGAGGTGAAGGAGGATTTTGCTCCTCCAAACCCAAGACTTCCAGGAGTAAATTGAAAAAAACTGAACTGAATGCTTCCAGCAGGGGAAGTTTGTGCCTCTGAGGAGGTCAGAATCATCTGTGGTGTGATAAAATCTGAGCAGACACAGCTCAGGGCTGGTCCTGCTCACAAGGGCCCTCACTCCTGACTTGTTTCGAAGAAACTCCTCTTGTTAAAGGAGCCAAATGAGTCTGAAAACAAATTTTACAGCCAAATCCCAGGGAAAGAGATGGCTGGAGATACTTGGCCTTGTTTACATTCTAAACACTTTGTAACTGCTTTGGGTCTTGAATGAATTTTCTTGAACGATGATGGCTTCAGGAGATAAGTGGCTTCTTTATAAGCCTGACTTAGACAAGTAAACACAAAGCTGGTTGGGACCAGTAAGGGAACAGGACCTGGCCTGGGGCAGCAAAATCATGTTCCAGCCAGATCTGCAGCTCTTGGCCTCTGAGAATAATTTGCCTTAAGGGCAGGTGGGCAGAGGGAATTTGTGTTCATTTGGTTGGCCCAAGGGCTCTGAGAAGCTTTTTGTGATGCTGTTTGCAGCAAATAAAAGGATCTTTTCCCTTCTCTTTGCTGCATTATATCCACTCTACGGGAGGAGAACTGTGATTCTGACCATGTAAAAGCTGTGATATGTTCACAAATCGAGACTGGTGACTGTTATTTACACCTCTCGGTATTTTTACTTGCACACAGATTTTTTTGTGTCTGTTTTTAAAGTGGAAGCTGCAGGCTGATACTGAGAGCACATCAGCACTTGAACGTGTCCTGTAGGCTGACGTGGTGTCTGGTGCTGAGAATTTCACAGAGTGTTGCTTTTTCCTGGTGCCTTCATCAGGTGGGGAAAGAGCCAATTCCCATTTTTACAGAACAGTGGATGTTTCATCCATGCAAACCCTCGGCCTCAGTCGCCAGCTGCTTTGATTCCAGTGTTTGGGGTGAACTGTGTGCGGAATCACTTTGGGGGCTCAGAGCTGCCGGGTGTTTTGTGGGAATTAGGAGGAATCCACAGGGGTTTCCAGCCACTACAGACGTTTCCTCGCAGAGCTCTGGGCTCTGTGCAGCAGGAGGTGGTGGGTTGGAGGGAAGAGGTTGTTCTTTCTCTGATGTTCACTTTGCTCCACCCTTCCCCTTGTTCTCGCAGCCTGGAACAGAGCTGCTTTCTGCTTCCAAGCGCTGTGTCCAAGGGCTCTGCTTTTCCTGGGAGGTGCAGAGCCCTGTGGTTGTTTCTGTGCAGGAAGAAAGGCTGGGCTGTTCCACCAGACAAAGCCTGGCTTTGTGCTCCTGCTCAAACACAGGCTCGCCAAACCCTGGGAGCTGAGCAGAGCCAGCGCTGCCTCCATAAGGATTTTTGTCTCCAGGGAAAGGAAAAAGCAGCCTCTAACCACGGTTTGGTGCAGTTGGTGTCCAGCGTCCCTAAAGAGCTGTGACAGCACTGAGCAGAGGGGAGGATGTGACAGAAGAGATTCCACAGCACCGTCAAGGAATGCTGTCCCTGCTCCCGGCTGCTGGAGGCTCAGGACAAAGCCAGGGCTGGAAGCACCTTGGATACACCACATTGGAAGAGATTGTCTCCATTTCCCTGAGCCTCCTGCCTGGGAGATTGTCCAAACTATCCTGATTTAAAGTATCTCCTGGGAAAACTTGGGGGGATGTTGGAACTGCCTTGTCATGGGCACACAGGAGGAGGGACAGGACACAGGGAATGGCTTCCCACTGCCAGAGGACAGGCTTAGATGGGATAACGGGAAAGAATCCTGCCCTGTGAGGGTGGGGAGGCCCTGGCACAGGGTGCCCAGAGAAGCTGTGGCTGCCCCATCCCTGGAAGTGTCCAAGGGCAGGTTGAAGTCACCTGGGACAGTGGAAGGTGTCCCTGCCCATGGCAGGGGGTGGGATGGGATGAGCTTTAAGGTCCTTCCAACCCAAAGCATTCTGAGATTCTATAGACCAGCTATCCAAGGGTTTCCCTCAAAGAACAGCCAGTTTTCACCCATTACTGCAAACTGTATAATCTTTACATTTCTCTCTCTAAATAGATATATATATATATATACACACACAGACACATATATATCCTCCTCTGAAGGAACAAATTCAATTTTCTTAGGAGCTACTTGAAAGCCATCCAGCACTTCCCTTGCATCCTTAGTGCTGCTTATTTGCATCACTAACCCTCTTGCAGGACTTTTGTAGAAGCTTTTTCCTGTCTCCATGTTCCTTTAAGGTTTTTTTTCCTCCTTTCAACCCCCGTAACTCTGAGCAGCGACACTGGAAGCCTCCAGCGTTGTTTTGAGGGGGTTTGATCACATTTAGTGCCAAGTGAAAGTTTCAGTCCCAGAGTTCAGAAGCTCCGGGGTGTCTTTAGACAGCGGATCTTGTGTCACCCTTCCTTAAAAACCTGCTCCCCGTCAAAGCTCTGCAGCGATTTCCAATTTCCAGGGCAGTCGGTGGTGGGTGGGTGACACCTTGTGGTACCTGGAGTTGTCTCAGGAATTTGACTTTTCCATCCGCACAATAATGGCAGGACACGAAGTCCTGAGCACCAGAAAGAGCCCAGGCTGTGTGACCAGCCCTGTCCAGACCGCGTTATAAATCAGGAATCCATCCACAAGTGTCTGACGTTTTAATTGCCCCGGGTGTGAATAATTTGGGATAAGCAGAGCCCCGATATGAAATAACAGATAACAGTGGTTGCTTTACTTTTCATTACAGATTATTTCCTCGTTCTACAAAACAAACTCGGGGTGAAAATTTATTTCTGATGAAGACAGAGTGGTAAATAGAATCTTATTATCTGTCACGACGAGAGGAGAAGGGCTTTGTGTGGAATGGCAAAGGAAAGAGCCCTAATGTTGCATTTCATTTTACTTTGCAGCCTGTCAAAAATCTTCTGCCTCCTGAGAAATACTCCATTGGAAAATATAACAAAGGGAACAAGTGGGGAGGTAATATTGGAAAATCTAATTCAAAGCATATGCTGCCCTCAGATAACACAGCCAGAGCCAATCTGCTTCTCCAGGTAAATATTCTTGCAGGAGGTTCTGAGCTGAGCAGTGATTAAGATGAACAGAGCGTGTAATTTCATGAATTATCCACATTCCCACTTCAGCTTCCACAGGGAGAGTCCTTTATCTAATTCCAGAAGGGAGACAAGTGTCTGAGCCGCTCTCGGTGGAACCTTTGTTATCTCCAGGGTTGATTTATAAAGCAAATTTTATCCCAATAACCCTGATGGTGCAAAGGCTTCTGAATTTTGAGAAAGCCCTGAAAGTCTGGCTGGGAGAATCTTGCTGGGAAAGCCACTTAAAACGTTACCTGTGGATTTTTCCCCTGGTGGTGAAGCCAGGCTGAGGTTTTCCCGTTTGGTGGTGGGAATTTTGCAGAATATGGAACAGTTCATATAAGTGACCTCTCACAATTGATGAAGTAGAGGTGGAAGGATCAGGACAACCCTGCACTGCCTGGGAATTTCTGCAGAGCAGGAAAAAAGACATTTATTCTTCTGCCTCAACCCCGAGACCAGCAGATCTGTTGTGGAGTCCTAAATTTGGCAGCTCATTCATCTTTGTCAGGGGGTGAAAGCAGCTGCAGCTGGGAAGCCAAAACCCAGCACAGATAAGAAAGTCTTTGACCTCCAGACCTGGTCCCCAATTGTCAGGATTGAGATTTGGGAATGGTTTAGCAGAGCCTGGTTATTTAATATCTGGTGGGTTCAATAACATGGAAAGCACATATATATATATACATATATATAAAAATATATTGCATTTAAAATGGGATAGCAGCACTTACAGGGCAGGGAAGCATTAATTAACTAATTGTTTCTAAGGAATATTGCTCCCATGAATTCTGCTTCCACCTTCAGGAAGCACCAAAACTGATTTTTGGAAGGAATGGAGTTATAACCTGAACTACCAAGGGGAATTTCTCCCGAAGCATTTTTCATTCTAGTGCCATGTAATGTATAAAACCGCTCAGAAAAAAGGAAAATACAGCCCTGTTCTCCTCAGAGCTGTCAAACATTTGCAGCTGTAAATCCCATTTCCCTGCTGTTTCCTTAACCCCATGGACACCATTCCCTGAGAAATTCTCAGGGTGGGAAAACTGATGTGGGAGGAAGGGATCCCTAAAATGGACAGGTGAGCTCGAGCTGGGATTCCCTGGGATTTGGAGTTGGGAGAGTGGCTGAATTAGGCAGCAAACAGTACAATTAACTGCCTGCAATTAGGATGAGTGCCTTAATTACCGTGTTTACATTCTGCAGCCTCTCTGCTCTGATCAGGCAAAACCTTCCTGGCGTACAAAGCTGGGCTTTATTGTGCTCCTCGCTCTCATTCCCCTCCCGTGTGCTCATTTAAAGATCTTAGATTGGATTTGGGCAAATTATTCCTTTGCTCCAGTGACATGAGGCAGAGCAGCAACATTTGGACAGTTGGGCTTTGCTTTTCTCCTTAGTGGATAAGGAGGTTTGCTAATCACGGCACATTCAGAACTCTCCCCCCGCCCTGTGCATAAAATGCTCTTTAAAGCCCCTTAAAAGCTGTTTTGTCTGGAGTTGGTTTCTTTCCCCTGAGCCCTGTGGGGGAACAGGGATTTGTGGCAGGAGGACACTTCAGCCTCTCAGCAGGAATGGATGTGGGTGTGCAGGAGCCGGTGGAAATGGTTGGATGTAACATTCCCAAAAGTCGGTGATTCTTCCCTTGCTTCTGTCTTGGTACAAATCCTGTGATTCTGTGATCTTATCACAGTCCCAGGAGTTGGACTTGCTCCCGATGGATCCCTCCCAGCTCAGGATATTCTGACACAGATTATTCCTTTCACCAGCTTCGCCTCTACCTCAAACACTTGAGCTTCCCACTGGGACAAATCTCCACCTCCTCCTTTTTTCCCCCCATTATTTTACTTTCCCTTTTGCAGTCCCAGCACAGTCTCTCCTCCTTCTCCCGTGTCCGGGCAGTGGAAATCCACGGAGCCCTGGTGCTGTGGCCACTTGAGGGGGGTAGAAGGCAAAGCATCGCCCTCCTGCTGCCCGGGATGCTCCGGATCCCAGCAAAGCAGCGGGGTGGGAATGG
Organism: Pitta sordida; assembly: GCA_013390025.1. Classification (NCBI taxonomy): domain Eukaryota; kingdom Metazoa; phylum Chordata; class Aves; order Passeriformes; family Pittidae; genus Pitta; species Pitta sordida. The sequence continues at coordinate 374,776 of WEKX01027776.1, forward strand.
GGGGGAATTGGTACTTCCAGGAGTTACTTTAGTCGGTGGTGCTGCCTCGGTCAAGTTTGTGAGTGTCAGGAGATTTGGTGGTTGATGGCAAACGCGAACTGGTGCAATTAACGAAACCCGAAAATAATCTCGGCACGATAAATTAAGCTCTTCTCCTTCTGCGTGTCTGGGTTTCTCCAAAGAGGTTGATTTTTGGATTCCAGAATTAACTATTGCTGGAATAGGAAACAAAGGACTCCAAGTCCCTTCTCTCAGGGTGTCCCACCTTCCTCTGGTGCAGTTCAGTCCCACCTGGGAGAGCAGAGACCAAACACGGCCAGTTCAATTTGCTGCTGCTTCTGTACCGCGTTTGAGAAACCCAAGTACTGATTAAAGACACTCCTGCAGGAGAAAAACTAAAACTCAGCCTCAGAAATACTCTGATTAATCTTTGAACTGGAGGTAAGAGATGGATGGGAGGAGCTTGCTGGGCTCCTTCATCCTCCGGGGAGCTTTGGAATATTTCAGGGTTATAAAACCAGTGGACTTTTTGAACAGAGGGGTTGTGTTGTAACCGAGCTCTCCATCCACTCATCACCAGCAGCTTAATCCTCCCCTCTCAACACACCCCTGCTCCTGCAAGCTGCTCATTTATCCCGGCTCCCTCTTTGTTAATGAGCTTTGAAAAGCAAGTTCGTTAATGTGCTGACTGCCAGGCCGGGCTTTAATGAGCCTTTCCCAATGCCTCCTATCTTATCTGGGGCCTGATAAGTACAAAACGTTCCTGTGCCATTGCTATAAATCACATTTTATTGATGCATCTCAATATGAAATGCCTGCTGCAGTTCGAGGGTGTCTGTTTGCTTTGGAAGGGAGAGCGTTGTACAAACACAGCTCGGAGCTTTTCCTGGGACCTGGGGATCGCTGGGGAAAGATTCTTTTTTTTTTTTGAGGGGCTAAAAGGCTTCTGTGCATATTTAAAAAAAAAGGAGGGCATTGCAAGTTGTCTTCCACATCACCCAGTTGATTGAGAAATGTTATAGTTCATTATGAGCACTGATTTTACCTGAAACTGGGATTTTCCCTCCCATCCCTTTTTCTTCCTGCACTAAAACTCCAGGGTGTATCCACAGCAGGTTTTCTGCCTTGATCCAGCCTGGCAGAGCCTGAGCTGAGGGTTGAGTCCTTCTGACCTGTTTTATTGTTTTTATTGTGAGTGAAATCCCAGGATTATGGAATGGTTTGGGATGGAAGCTCATCTCATTCCATGGGCAGGGACACTTTCCACTCGCCCAGGTTGCTCAGAGCTCCACCCAAGCTGGCCTTGGACACTTCAGGGATGGGACAAGATGAAGGGAATCATTGAGGAGCCGCAGGAAATAATCTGCACAAATCCAGTGGGGCTGTGAACTCTGCTCCACACCAGGAATGAACAAAGACAAGCCCTGGGCTCCTCACAGTGACCTTGGGCAGCTCTGAGGCTCCTTCCTGCAGGAGAACGTGGGGAACAAACCCCTGTGGCTGCACCTCCTGCTCTGCTCTGGCTGGAGAACGACTTTTACAGTCGTTTTTTTTTTCACTTGGCTGCTTTTTCCAGCAGGGACATTCCCACTGTGCTGCACAGGGTAGGCCCAGCTCTGGGTCCTGCACAATCTGAAATCCCTCTGTGCATCCAGCGAGGAAAACCACCCCCGAGGAGTTTGTCCTTCGGGATGTGGATGGGGAAGGGGCGATTTTGGCCTGGGCCGGACGTTGCTTGGTGATGGTTTCCAGGTGCAGCATCTGCTGCAGGAGCACCTGAGCTGGCCCTGCTGGGCTGTCACACCCCTGGCAGATGTTCTGCGCCCTTTTTGTTTCACTGCTTTCAGTTCGTGCCCATTGTTGTTCCTTCCCACCTGAAAAACCTCCTCCAGCCCTTCCCCAGCCCTTTCTTCCCTCTCCGTGCGAAGCTGAAGGGCTGTCAGGAGTTTGGGGAAGTTTATTGTTTTCAGCTTTAATTGTTGTTTTCCTTGAGCCCGACTGTAAATATTTGTCTGGGCTTGCGTGTGCGAGTGGCTTTGAAGTCAGGCTTCAATCCTCTCACGAAATGACTTTTTAAATGGACCAAAACCGTCTATAGGCTCAAATTCTGATGCTCGCGCTGCAGTTGAGATGGAAATTCTTTATTTCTCTAACCCTTTCTCTTTTATTTGTGCTTTGATCAAATCCTATTTCTGCACGTTATTTGTAGTGGTGAGTGCTGTGAAAATAATGCTGGATGGAGCCTTTAGGGTGTAGCAATTCCCTTTCCAGAACCACGGGATGATTTATGTTGGAAAAGCCTTCAAAGATCACTGAGTCCAACCATTTCACTGCCACTAACCCCCATTCCCACTGCATCATCCACCTGGAAAATGTCATTTTTTTTCTCCTCCAGGCTCTTGGTTTTATGCTTTTGGTACATTCAAGCAGTGAACACCCATCAGTCTGTACCTTACCTCCCCCTCTGGTACATCCTGGGCAGGTGTTTGCTTCACTAAGTTGTGCAATAAATGACACAATGAGGTGACAAAAGCTCTGCAGAAACATTCTGTGGATTTAAGAGCAGTGACAACTTGTTTTAAGAGGATGTTTCCTCCTTTTCTGAAATTTCTCTGGGTTATAGAGAGAGAGACACTTCAACTTGCTGAATTCCACGTTCACTACAGAAAGCAAGATGGGAAGAGAACGGGGAATATTTGGCGTCTTCCTGACCAACTCCGAGACTTTATTCAAGTGATTTTTCTGGTCCAACAACATGTAATCAACAGAGGCAGCAATTTTCGATGTCTCTTTTAATGAGGCTTTAATTGTGCAGGCGCTCAGCAACTCCCAGCTCCGCAGCTCCCACTTGGAAAAGGGATCAGGGCCGACTTCAACAGTGACAAACAACAAATAACAACCCGGTGCCTCCTGAAAGGCTGGAGGGGTTGGAGTGTTGGCAGTGCCAGGGCTGGGGTGGCTGCATTTGCAGTGAAATATTCCATCCAGGTTGTGGTTGGTTGAAGCTGAGGGCTTCATCACCCTGCAAGGAGGAAAACATCACTTGGAAATACATGTCAGGAAAAGCTCAGGGAATGAATGTGGCCGTGGGATTTAGTGGCTTGTTCCTGGAATAAAATCACACGATCACGGGATATCAGAATATCCTGGGCTGGAAGGGATGGTCAAATCCAGCTCCTTGGTGTGTCCCACTGCCTGGGGTAGTTTTCCCTTTCTCAATTTCCCAGCCCCAGTTGGCAGAGGGACGAGCACTTGAATAATTCACATTACACCAAGTTCTTTCAACATCAGTCCCTGTCGAGCCCTGATCTTTGAGATGTCTGGGTGCAGTCCAGGAGCTGGGGTCTGTTCCCAGCTCTCCCACGTGTTTGATGTGTAACTTCTTCAACAGAGCTGAGGTGACTTGGGCCTTTGGTTCTTGGGCTGGAATTTTTGCATGTTTATTTTGTGTTTTAAGGTGGACTCTCCCGGTTTGTGTTGGTAACTTGCCTGGCACAGGAGGGGCTGAGTTGCAGCTCTCTACAGAGGTGACACAGTAAAAATAACAATAAAGTTGCTCAGAATTGCTAACTAGTCTTGTTTCAGCAGTTCTGAGCGGATTAGGCTGCATCAGCCACAGGCCAGGAGAATTATTTCTATATTAAAACAAAGGAGGAAAATGAGCTGAGGGAATCACATAATCTACAATTCCTGAAAGAAACACTCTCTCAGCTCTGTGTTATCTCCTCATTTTCCCCGAAAAGTTCCTCATCTCTGTGTTACACCCTTCCCCTCATCCCCTCCAGCCCAGGGCAGCAGCTGGAAGGGCTGGTGCCCGTTTCCCCCCTTTCCTCCCTAGGGGAAATATTTCTTTATTTCATGGGCCTTCTCTTCCCAGGAAATAAATAAATAAATAAACCCTAATCAAGCAGACACGGTGTGCGAGCCCCTGTTTTTTCCTCCCAGGAGCTGAGGTTAAAAATTATTCAATGTAAAATTCCTGGCCTGTGAAACAGAGGCTCTGGACTGTACCAGGCAAAGATTTTCACCAGCATTCCCTTGCTTAGCCAAGGCTGAGATAACAGCCCCGAGAAGCACTTGGTGGAATAAATCTACACTTCCCAGATTCCATCGGCGGCTCCATCTTCCACCTTGTTTTTCCTCCGCTGCAGAAGGTGCTGCAGGAACTTCCAAGGGATATTTGGCTTCTTTCCTTCACGAGAGCAAGGCCAGGGTTTGGTTTGGTGGTTTGGGGTGGGTTTTGTATTTTTTTTCGCCTTCGAGTGACAAGAAGGACGGGAGAGAACAAGTAAGTGGTTGGACTTTATCCTCTCTTCAGGAAGAATTTTTTTGAGGGGCGGTTTTCTTGTGCTCTGGAGTGTTTTGGTGCGGTTTTGAAAGTGCTTTAGGAGCAAAAGGGTAAAAATCCCTGAATTTTCCACTCCGGTGGAATTGAGGCTGGACTGTAACAGGTCTGGGATGGAGGGTGAGTCTTTGAGACGCTGATCAGTGGGAAATTAGTGATTCTTGTTGCTGAGCTGTGCATTAAAGCAGGTACCTGCAAGTTACTTCCCAGCTTTCTGGTGATTCCTGAAAATGCTCCCCCATGGATACAACTCCTTGAGAGGCAGGAGGGGGGTAAAAAAAAAGGAAAAAAAAAGAAAAAGCACTTGCTTCCTAATTTTTTTTTTAACCCCAGGGATCTGTGGTGGTTGATATTGTCTGTAATCATCTCCCAGATGTTTTCCTGGGATGGGAACTTCCAGTGCTGGATTATTCCTGGGAAAACAGTTCCTGCTCAGAGGGATTCCCAGTGTCAGCAGTGAAAGCAGGAGATTTCCACCCCTGTGGGAGTAGGTTTGCAGGGAACCTTGAACAAAGGAGGCCTAATCCCAAATTTCTGCTCTTCCTGATGAGTGCAAGGGCTGGAAAAAGGGGATCTGAATAAAATGAGGAGGTGACACGTAGCTGGGAGTCTGTGTCTTCCAAGAACTGTGGGTTATGTGATTTCCCATCGTTATTCTATGATGTGATTTCCTATTATTCCTTGATTATGTGAGTTCCCAAGTGGATGTAAAATGCGTGGAAAGGTTAAGCTGTAGGAGGGTTTCCAACCTGTTGCCTGAAAATGCACTAAGGAGTAATAATTAGGTACTGTTTGCTTCTTTTTGGGATAATTTCTATATCCATGAAAGCCCAAAATTCTGGGGGGAAGGGAAATGATTATTTGTTTTTTTTAAGGATACTGAATCCTGGCCAAAACAGACTTCCAGGTTAAATTCAGGTTCATTCTACAGCACAATGCAAGAGAGAAATGTGGGTTTGGGCTTGAAATAAAATCAGACCTCAGCACCAATAATTTGCAGCCCCTACTGAGGTGAGAAAAAACCAAATGAAACCCTCAGGTCACTCCAGATCGACCTTGGGAACAGCACAGGAGCAGCTGCCATTTATTCCAGGGGGAAAATTCCTGAAAACTAAATGTCTGTCTCCTCCTTTTGGGAATCTGGTCCTACCTGGAAACATTTCTAAGCTTTTTTTAGAGGGTGATGAGCACCTTGTTATTTTCTCTCAGGGAAATTTGGGCCCAGGACACGGATCCTGTGGAGGCAAATCCCACCCTCCCACGATCCAGGATTATTAGGGAAATGTTTGGTTGTTACTAATACGGGTGTTAGATGGTGAGTTGGACTAGATGATCCTTGTGGGTCCCTTCCAACTCATAATATTCTGTGAATCTGTGAATCTGTAATAACTGCATATATTAAATATCCAAATAACGCTCTGGACTTGCAGGATTTCCTTCATTTCCATCCTTTCCTTTATTCTCTTCTGCTCCTGGATGTTATTTCCAGGTTGTTGTCCCAACGTGCCCTCAGGTGTCCTGACCTTTCTGTGGAGCTGTGGCCTCCAGCTGAACCAGGAGGGGGAGAAAGTGGCATCAGGGACCTCGGAATGGCCAGGGCTGCAGGGAAAAAAACTCCTTTTTTTTTGACCTACCGAAGTTTTCAAGTCCTTAGATAAGATGCCTCTGCATTCCAGGCTTTATATATTTATGTATAAATATATATACACACTATATAAATAGGATATAAAATAAAAACGTCAAAAGCAGAGAGGGCACCAAAAAAATCTCTGACTCACTCCCCTAAAATGTGGAGCAGGATTTTGATTAATATCTAACATCGCTTTTTCTAACAACTAAGAAAAAGGGTTTTGTTTTCGTTTCGGCCAAGGTGAAAAGTATAATTATTGCTAATGATTTACAGCAAAATTGGAACCATTGAAACCTTCACCTTTCTGCCTTCCCCAGGAAAAATATTCTTTGCTGGGTTTAGGAGCAGGACCTGCCAAACTCCCAGGGAGACAACAGGGAAGTGCTGGTGGGAATTTCTACCCTGACGCGAAATTCAAACAGACACATCAGGGAGCCGAGGGACCCTGGACTGTCTTAGCTCTTAAGTGAGGTGTTTATGCTGAAAATAGAGATGCAGAAGCCCTGGGTAATGCATCTGGCCTGAAGGTGTGGGCAGGGAGGGGATTTCTGCAGCCTTGCAAGAAGCCTTTGCTAAAATTTCCTGGAATGAGAACAGAGGACAAGAATCTGCTCAGTCCCTCCCAATTAAATTGTATTTCACTGGACTTTACCTCCAACTGTAAATAGAAAGAAGGACAGTGAAGGGAGGTTTCACATCAGTCCTTATCTTTTTCCAGTCACTGCTACCAGGATGCTATTTCAAGCTGAAATTTCCTCCTTTTCGGAGTTTCAGGCAATTCTCAGTTTTCTTCAAGGATTGCCCATGAAGGCAGCAGTGTTTAACCTCCTCGCCCTGATTAGGATGGCATGTTAATTAATACTTGTTCACTACTTAATGTCAAGTGCTGTTGCATGTGCAAAAGAGCACCAGGAACACAGTTCAAACCTGATGATAATGAGGTTCTTCAGATGGAACCTTTGATTTTACTACCGTTATAATTCCCTGGATTTCTGTTAATATTCCAACTCATTAGGTGCATATTTGATTTTTCCAGGCAATTGCTTTGCCTCGAATGTATGTGCTAATGAGCTTTTTAGTGGGTTAAGCTTTGAGATGAGTTAATCAGGTTGGATTTATTCACTCCTTGGCCACCTACTGCAGCTCCTGTGGTGCTGTTTGTGTGAAGGATGCTGGAGTCAGTCCTTGGGCCCTCCCTGGATGTAGCTCTGAAACTGCAGCATCAGAAGGAGAAAATGAATCCCACATGTCACAGGCAAAGGATCAAACTTTTGGCAATGTTGGTTGGGGAAAGGCAGTGAGATATTTGAGTGGGAACTTCCAGCCAAGCAATGAAAGGAGCCCAGGAGAGACAGGGAACGGAGGGTGGGTCGTTCCTTCTGCAGTGATTCATGGATCCCTTTCCTGCTGGGGCAGCTTCCACGAGTGGAATTGTTCACACTAAGTACTAGTTGAACTAATAGTTCAGCTGAAGGGGTGGGATGACCATCCCTGGAAGTGCTGAGAACCACGTGGATGTGGCATTTGGGGACACGCTTTAGTGGTGAACACTGTGCTGAGTTCATGGTTGGACCTGATGATCTGAGAGGGTTTTTCCAGCCTTAATGATTCCATGAGGTGTGATGTTGGCTTCTCTCGAGACAGATTCCCAGAATCCTCCAAACTGACTCTGGATTCAAGGCTGGCCCTTGGTTATTTATCCAGTAGAAGCACCTCTCTCCCATCAGGGTATTAATCCAGACAGTGGAGACGTGACCAATGGGTTTAACTGGTAATTGCAGGGTGATGCTTCAAGGGTGAAACAGCAAAACCAGGGGTTAATGTGCTCTAGGTCAATTTTTTTTTTCCAGCTCAACCCAAACTGCCAGTGGATCCGGTTCCAAAGCTTCCTTGAGCACCTTCACAACCCCTGATTAAACAGGAAAAACCTGTGATTTGTTGGCTTTGAATCCTGGACTGAGGACAGGCTGCACTTGAGTAACACCAATGTTTCAGTGTTGCATTTGAATTTCTAAAGCTTCAGAGGCAAGGGAAAATATCTGGGCCTTTCTATAAGAGGAGGGGGGAAGATCTAATCTGTTTATACCCTGCATTCCTCACGTTCCTGTGATAGTCTGCTACTATAAAAACTCTCAGACCCACCTACAGCACGAGTTTAATGGAGCTACAGAAAAACCAAATCTTTCTGTGGAGGCAGATATGACATAATGTGTCTTAGTGAGGCACATCTAAATTGAGATTATTCCGTGCTCTGAACAGACCCTGCTTTACCTTCAGAGGATGAGGCAGGCGGGGACACTCCTTCACTCAAAAATGCTCCTTTCCCTGCTAAGAACTTACGAGTGTCCTGCTGTGGGAATGTCCTTTTTTGAGTATGAAACACAGTGCGGGGGGTTTGTTGGGTTTTGGGTGGGTTTTTTTTCACTCCTGTTTGAACGTGGTGACTCAAACTTGGTGCAAATCCAAGGCAAATAAAAGGTGCAGGCGCCTGCAGTGGGTTAACTCCTGAGCTGCTGGGAACAGGGAGGAGAATAAAACTGCTCCCCATGGTGGGGGAGCCAACCTTTTCCCAGTTCTTGTTGGGTTGAGTCACTCTCCAGATGCTGGAGGATTAATGGGAGTTGAATCTTTCTTATCTTCCACTGCCTTGGTTCTTAAATCATCCCCTTTGTCCTGCTGGGGTTAACAGCACGTGGCCTCCTTGGATTTGCTTCCCTGTGGGTACTTTTTTTAGGACGGGGCCAGATGTTTGGGTGGTTTTGTTGAGGTCAGTCCATGGGTATCAATCCACAGCAATGTCCCAGCAGAGGCTGATCAGGAGCCCTGGAATGAGTGTGGAGTGATTATTCCTGGTGAAGGTGCAGACTTTTAAAGGCTGAAACAGAATATTTGGAAGTCGTTTTGGTGTGGGGGGAAGGAGCAGCTCAACCTCCAACCTTGTCTGTAGCCAGGACTTCCAGCCTGAGCACAGATCCAAATGTTTGGCTCAGCCACCAAGCCTTTGGCAAAGGGGGAGAAATAGATTTAGAAATCCAGATCTATATGGCCAATGAATTTTTAAAATATATGATCTCCATTTTCAGTGAATTTTCCTTCTCCTGTTCCATTTGTGTGTGTTAAAAACCTCCCCAAACAACCCAACCCCCTAAAATCCCTGTCCCCCCACCTAACAGCACCTTAACTCCTCGCTTTAAAAGCCCAGAGTACATTTTGTCTTTCTTAAAGCTCACAGAGGCAAAAAGATTAAATCACATAAATCACCCACATTTTCTTTGCCTTCCTGTGAAGAACTTTGGGAAGTCGTGGAAGAAATCAGTGGCTCTGATAATTAACCTTGGAAATCAGGGTTCATTTTGCATAACCAAACATTCACCTCCTCTCAGGTGTCTCTGAGACACAAACTGTGGGGCAGAAATGGCAGCAGAGCATCAGCAGCTCCATCAGAGCTCAGGGACCAGCACCTTGTCACCAAAGCTGATTTGAATAGTGTTGCCTTGAATCACAGCTTCCTTCTGGGATTTATGGGTCTGATTTCATTTGCAAATGAAGGCATGAGCACAGCAATACGTTATTTCCATAGTAAAATGCTTTCTGCAAAACAAACCTGAATGTAAGGGAACAAATCTTTGAGGTGTTTTTAATAAATAACCAAAGAAGCTGGACAAAATGCAAACCCCCTCTTTGATTTCTGTGTTGTGTCAGCTGTGGCTCATGCTCATTTCTTCCTGTTACCTGTCTTTGCCTTTCTCTGTTCCTTCACTGCTCCCATAAAATCAAAAAGTGTGCTCACAATCTTGTGTGGCCTGAGACAGACACTTGGTCCTTCTGCACAAATCCTCCCTGGAATCCCAGCCAGGGCAGGGCAGGGACCACTGAGCTGTGCCCTCTTTCAACAGTTTTTCTGCTTCAGAGTGAAACTGAGCAGAATATTTTCAACTATTAATTAAGCTGACAAATCATTCCCTGCCTGTATTATTTCCTTCTGGACTCCCAGAACTGGGACAAGACCTGGTTGTTTAAAAGGCTGCACAAGTGTGGCTGCCCCATTCCCCTTGGACCAGGTTGGATGGGACTTGGAGCAACCTGGGGTAGTGGAAGGTGTTCCTGCCCATGGAATGAGATGAGCTTTAAGGTCCCTTCCAACCCATCCCATCCTAAAAGTGGGTGCTGGGCTGGTCAGAGCAGCAGAGCTGCTTTTGGAATCTCCCGAGCAAACTGTGTTGAGCTGGGCCAGTGTTTGTCAGGCTGAGGAAGGAGAGGGGCATTTCAAGCAGATGCTTTGCTGCAGCACTGCCTGGAGCAGAGCTTGGGAAGTGTTTTATTTACTGGGTGGCTGCTGGGGCACGGGGAGGCTGAGCTGGCATGAGGGAGCAGTGCTGGTGCTCACCAGTCACGAGCCTCTCCCCGAAACCACAGCAGGGACTGGTGGAACTGGGAGGCAGAGGCTCCTCCACTGATGCACTTGGGGCTGTTTCTGCTCCAAAGCCTCGCTCCAAGCTTTGGGTTTGTTCTTTGTCTGCATGTTTGTGCTGCAGCACTCGAACCATTCCAGCATCTTGAGCTTCAACGTGTAAGGATTTAGCACAGGTGCTCCAGGCAGGGAAGGTGCCACTTGAGGTGTTGCTAAAACACCTGGAATGGGTTCCCCAGGGTTTGGTCATGTCCCCAAGGCTGCCAGAGCTCCAGGAGAGTCTGGACAAGGCTCTCAGGGACAGGGTGGCATTGTTGGGGTGTCCGTGCAGGCCCAGGGGTTGGACTGGATGATCCCTGTGGATCCAGCTCAGGATATTGTGTGACTTTATAAAGAGGTGGCAGCGCTGTGGGGAGGGGCTGGTGGGTGTCACAGCCAGGGACCAGAGTTTTCCCAGTCCAGCCGTGCCTGGCACATCCTGCTCAGCCCAGTGAGTGCTGGGCAGAGAGAACAGCCAGCCTGGCATCGGGGGCACAGAAAGGCTGCAGAGATAAGCTGAGAGTTAATGAGTTACAGAGGCACCGAGGGGTGATGTAACCACCCACAGGAGACTCTGCTGGGGAAATCTTTACTACAGGCACTTATTTACTACTCAGCCTGGGCAGAGATGCCTCCCAGGGCTCTTCATGCTCTCAAATTCCTTGTAAGGTGATTTTGGGATATTTTTTGAGGGTTTTGTAGGTGAGTCACAGTATTGTCACCTGATCCTTCCTCCTTCGCTGAGGTTTGGCTGCAAAGTGCCCATCCCACCTTCCAGTTGGAGATGAGGCCTCCCCTTCCCACTCTGAGCATAAGGACTAATCATGTTTTAGGGGGTGCAGGAATGTATATAAGGACTATAGGGGGTGCAGGAATATCGTGAAGAAATTGGGCTCTGTCAGCCCCCTCCAGGTCAGAGTTGCCAGCACAGCATTTGGAGCCTCATGGAAATCACAAAGGATGTTTTCCTTAACCTTCTCCTGTGTGGAAATGGTACAGAAAAAACGCTTGTCCACCACCAGCAAAGTCAAGCTTCTCTAAGCTACAACTAATATCATGTGAAAAAAGAAGAAAAAAGGGAAAAGTTGGGGGGGGGGAAAGAGATTTCTTTCTGCTGTGAACACCCAGATGGGCTTATTTTGCACAGAGAACTGGCTAATGCACAACCCAAAGCTCCAGTGCTCACAAACTGTAACTATTTCATAACATTCTTCTTGTTTCATCATTTGCATCCCTTGGCTTCCATTTGTCATTTGTTTTGCTGCTCCTGTTTCCCCGAAGGCACCTCATCTCAAAGGAATGAAATGTTTGCAGCCAATGCCTGCAGGCCCCGTGTTAATTTGCTTTATGGCCCTTTTCTCCAAGCTCATCCCTCCTGTTTTCCGGGAGCAGAAATTCCTTTTTTTTTTTTTTTCTTTTTCCCCCCCCTCTCATCTCGAGGAGTCGTTTGAATCAGCAACTTGAAAACGCCCCCATCCATCAAGTTCACGTTCAGCCTCATTTCCAAGCGTCCCAGTGATTGAGCGAGTTCCATTTGGAGGAGTGATCAAAGCCCATGTGCCAGGTTTGGAGGCATTTCAGGGTTTACATCCAGTTCCTAAACACATGCCATGGGAGCTTCATGCCTTAGGGCTGACATCTCGAAGGTATGTGGCTTTCCAGCATCTCCTAAAATCGTGGATGCTGGGGAAAAAAAAATAAACCAAACCAAGAATCTGAGAGTTCCAAAATGCAGTTTTCAACATTATAGACTCGATTCAGTAAGTGAGATTTTTTTTGTGTGGTTTTTTTTTTTAAATTCGAAGTTCTACGGTTAAAATCCATAAATGTCAGTGGAGAGAGGGATGTCACGTCTCTTCTGTGCCTTCAGCATCCTCCACCTGCCAGAACTTCCCTTGCGTAGGAAGGATTTGGATCTTGGGGTACAGGGAGAAATATTGGCCCCCAGATTCTTGTTTCAGATATTAATTTGAATTGGCTCGTCTGTGGGAATTGTGTGGACTCCAACAATCCAAGCCAACTTCTGGTCTCAAATATGTACCTCCAAAAATAGAAACACATCCCCCCC
>WEKX01027776.1:387311-421600 GCA_013390025.1 Pitta sordida
ACATTACATTTGCCCAGGAAATCTTTATAAAAGAACATTTTATGATTTATTGGCAGCATTTTCTGGGCTTTGTGAGCATCCTGCAATGGGCTATATTTATTTCCAGTTGCTTTGGGCTCAGATGTTGCTCCTCTCAGGGAATTCTGTGTCCTTTTGCTTCCTCTTCCAAGGAGATTTGAGTTAACTCAGCCATGGGACAGTTGATAATCCCAGCCTAACTTTGTTTTAACAACCATCCCTCTGCTTTGCTGCTTCTCCTGCAAAGAAAAACATCAGCTGGACACACACAGTGAAAACCCAAAAAACCTGCTCATCTGGGGGGAGGTTTGCAACAATTATATTGAGCTTGAGTATTTGATCTATTTCAAAAAAATAAAAATACACTGAACTCAGCCACAGTGAGGCATAATCTGACCTGCTCTAAATGATTAATAGAATAAAACTCTCTCCTGCAGCTCCAAACTGCAGATCAGCTCCTCTGTCACTTCCAAGGTTGATTTGATTCTCCTCAATAAGCTGCAGGTTGGAAGGAGGAGTTTTTGAACTGAGAGATCTTCCAGCTGATATAAATCCCAGTTCAAAGCCCTTTCAGCAGCACTGGGGGCAGAGTTCTGTGAGAGGAGGGCAAGGGCTCTTAACTTGTGGACAGTATTTTATTGTCAATTTTTGATAGTATTCTTTCGGTAAATTTAGCATTTTTTGTAACCACTGTAGGAGTGTTGGCAAGCAGAGAAAATGCTTCCAAATAATTGGAGTGAAACTGCCACAAACTCATTTTGTCCCATCTGGGTGGCAAATATTTGCTTTTCCTCACCCCCTTCAGCCTTTTAATTGCAGCCATTTTCATTCCAGTGAATGGATGAACTCTTCACCTGCAACCAGACGTCTCTTGACTTTGACTTTTCGGATCCCTGCATTCGAGTGGCTCAATAATTCTGGATTTCCCAAAGGGAGCAGCAGCAGCAGCAGCAGCTCAGGATTTCTGCAGCCCTGTGAGGAGGCTGAGCAAGGCCAGGCTGAGGTTATCTGGGTCTGGTTGTGTTGGGTAGTGACTCATCCCAGGAGCTTCCTGGCTGGCCAACACCCTTTTCCTACTAATGCCATGGCGGGGAGGGTGACTCAGGGTGTGCTCAGTGGCAGCTGCTCTGCTGGGAATGCTGCTCCAGTGCCCTTTTCCATAGGGGCTCCCTTGGAGGGTGCCAAGAGACAAGGGACCTGTTGGAACTCGCTGGGTTTTTGCGAAGTGAGGTACCTTTCAACTCGAGGTTATTTGTTCAAGGATGGAAAGCAAAGGAGGAAATTCAGAGTTAAGGACAGTGATTTTTAAACTCATCTGAACCACCCGAAATTGCCTGGAGAAAAGGAGGCTCAGAGGGACCTGGAGTTCTCACCAACTCCCTGACAGGAGGGGGTTGGGGCAGTTGGGTTTTGCTCCCAGGGAACAAGGGACAGGACGAGAGAGAACAGCCTCAGATCGTGTTCAGGTTGGACATGAGGAGGAATTTCTCCCTGGAAAGGGTGGTCAGGCCTTGGAAGGGGCTGCCCAGGGAGGTTTGGAGTGCCCATCCCTGGAGGTGTCCAAGGAATGATGGACGTGTCCCTCAGTGCTCTGGGCTGGGGGACACGGTGGGATCAGTGGCAGCTTGGACTCGGTGACCTCGGAGGTCTTCTCCAGCCTAAATAACTACATGATTCCATGGATATCTGTCAGATCACACCAAACTTTAGCAGGATCAGTGGAATTATCCTCTCCTTGTTAGTACAATGTGGACTGGCCCCCCTGATCAGCTGCACAATCCTGACTGGCCCAGAGCAAGGAAAGGATTTGTCTTCCCTCCCTTATGTTTCTTCTGCTTGTTTTTTTTTCCCAGATTTTTCCAAGTTTTACCCCCCAATCCCCACCAGATTCTTGCAGAGTTTGCTGTTAAGTGCAGTTCTATGGAATTTACTTGTACCATCTGCTTTTTTAACTCGGGAAATGAAGGAAAAATCAGATGAAAAAAGGCTCTGTATTATCCTGGCTCACATATATAAACTGTTTGGTGCCACTTTACGTCCTTGTTTTCCTGACTGGGGAATTTCTAGAGTTTCAAAACTGTTGCAGTGTTAATAGTGATTAGTTTTGGAACTAATTGTTATCCTTGTTTATCTGCCTGCTCATATCTAATTAAGGCAGAAGGGAAAATGCCCTCCAAAGACACACTTGTAGTCTGGGAAATATGATAATACTTGTAAGCAATGACCAAAACTATTATTTTTCATTCTGGGTAGCTGTGAAAAACTGTCCTCAATGGGGAGAGTCGTGGAATAGTTGATTTAATTGATACTTTGATGGGCTGAACTCTGAGCACAGTTAAAAGCCCACAGGCTATGGAACAGCTTCACCCAGAGACTGGTGTTTGCACATGTTCATTCCCTGCCAGTGGTTTTTGGGTGTCATGTGTGAAAGAATTGGCTGCAAACAATAAAGGTCTGGAATCAAAAAAGGTCTGGAATCAATTTCCATTGCAAGCAAGGGCAGGACTGACCATAAACATTTGGGAGCAGTTTGGGTGAGTGGCTCACATGAAAGAGAGTGTTTGTGAGATGAATCCCTTCCCTTTTTTTTCCCTTCAGGAAACAGGATCAGGGAATCACAGAATGGTTTGGGTTGAAAGGGACCTTGAAGATTATTTGGGGGTACCCAGACACCCCTGTTCAGAGGTCTGGAATCTCTGTGTTCCAGCTTGATCCCTGTGAAATATCCAAAATCAGGAGGAGGGGGGGGAGGTTTCACTGCCTCAATTTTTTCTACCTGCTGACCTCAGTTGCTCTTAGTCGAGAACCTTTCCAAGATGGAAATGCCCTGTGCACTGGTCTAAATGGTGGGATAAGGATGCTAAAAACAAGTTAAGACCACAGGTCTGGCTTCTTCTGAGACCTTGAAGGTGTGATGGAGCTTCGCCCCGGTGCCAAAGAGCAGAGCTGACCCCATCACTCAACGCCTGCTCCAGAACTCTGGCAAGAAAATCAGATGCTACAATGGCTGATCCACCTTCTCAAGTTGTTCTCATGAGGAAAAACTTCCCTCTGAGCAGGTATTCCCAGCCTGGAATAGCAGCAGCACACGGGGTTTTGTTTGGGCCTCAAACCAAAATGATGTGCAAGTGGTGATTATTTGATAACTGAAAAAAATGGTGCTTTTAACTGACTGGTTCAGTTCTGCCACTGAACTGTGGGGCTGATGTCCAGCACATCCTGTTCCAGCACTTTTTTTTCCTTAAAAAAGGTTTATTTCACAGAATCCCAGAAGAGTTGGGGTAGGAAGGGACCTCTGGAGATCATCCAGTCCAACCTCCCAGCCAAGGCAGGGTCACCTGGAGCAGGTGACACAGGGACGTGTCCAAGTGGTGTTTAAACTTCTCCAGAGAGACTTTTTTATATGTTATTTTTTTATTTTCTTACACAAGGGTGTTGATGATTTAAGTAGCGCATTATTTAACTCTTTTATTGGCAAAAGCTGCTGTGCTGTACATTTGTGTGGCACAGGCTGTGAATTTAATGCTCTGCCCATCTGTTTGCTGTAAAAAGGAAAAAGCACAAAGATAAAACCCCAAGTCCCAGCTGATGGAAAGCTCAGCCTTTTTCCCCTCCCCAGTAATCACATTATTCACTGGGATGGAAAAAGGAGTTGGTGTTAATTTCCTCCATTCCCACACCTTGCAAACCAGCTCAGGCTTCTGCCATTTCTTGTCCTTCAGAGACCAATTATCGTAGGTGTTGCCAGGAGTGGGAAATAGGGAGTGGGAAATGGGGGTTGGGGCTGGTTGCAGCTCCTGGAGCCTGGCAAGGTACAGAAATCTGGATTGACCCTTTGTAAGCCTTGTGGAATGGGAATGTGGGGAGTTTGGAAGTGCCAGGTGTGCTCAGGGCAGAACCATTCCCATATCCCAGGTGATTTTTTGGCTCTCCCAGCTCCTGTCTTGTCTGGACAGTCCATGTGGTCTCTGGTGGAGCTGCCTGGGTTTCTCCAGAGGCAGAGCTGCAGCCTCAGCCCTGCAGATCCTTTGCCCAGGTCTGATCAAATGCAGTTCTGGGCGATTCAAATAATGGGATGGCAGATTTCAATGGGAAGTGAGCCCAGCCTGCAGGAGGTAGAAGTGCACATTCCCTCCTTGGAGCAGGAGGGAAAACCACCTTTTCTGAAGTGTAAAATTTGATGAAACAGCCCCCTTTTTTTCCCCATCAACCAATTTTCCATGAAGCACTCAAGTGAGACTGCAGAAAGGTCACTGTGCATCACCGAGTCTTCATGAGGATTGTGGTATTTTCCCCTTCCAGTGCCCTAGAATCCCCTTAGTTGAGTTGGTTCATTGTGTTTTTATTGATGTATCATTTGACATTCAAACCCGTACAGTCAGTGCAGCCCTCGTGGGTTTCCTCATTTGAATTATCCATGCAAAGCTGATGTGGTTTGGAAATGTCCTTTCCCTCCCTGGCTTGTTGGGTCTCTGAGATCCAGAAGATCCCATGGAGCTGAAGTTGGTCCTGGAGTTGTGCCTCTCTCATGTCATGGGCACCACCCACGATTTACTGGGGAGGAGGAAAGAGTTGGTCACCAAAGCTAAAGAGCACAAGGTCTCTTTATGTGTCAGCTTTTGAAATCTTATTTTAATACAGAATGGGGTTGTGTAGCACATTTGTAGCTATGATTTTGGTTGTGTTTCTAGTCCAATGCATATTTTTTTTTCCTTTACCTCTCCCTGACAGTGAGAGCTGATACTCCTTGGCCTGGTGATGCCCTCAACTTAAAACTGTGTGTAGCAGATACAAAGACACCTTAGCAGGTGGTATTTTATTCCCATTTTTAGCTGCTTTGCTGATACTGCTCCCAGTGTGCAGTCAGGCCCCCAAAGAGTTACCAAGACAATTGACCACCCCCCCTCAAAATTCTGGGGAGTTTTTCCACATCCGAGTGCAGGCATTTGATCGGGTTTGCTGTTGGATGATTGGTTTGGATTATCATGGAATCACAGAAAGGCTTGGCTTGCAAGGGATGTTAAAGTTCATCCAGTTCCACCGCCTGCCATGGGTAGGGACACCTCCCACTATCCCAGGCTGCTCCAATCCGGCCTTGGACACTTCCAGGGATGGAGCAGCCACAGCTTCTCCGGGTATTGTTTATTTTTGTCTCTCCAACACTGCTTTACTTGGGTTTGGGTGTAATTAACCCCGTGAAAATCCAAATGTAAGTGCTAATCCCACTAAGTTTAAAACTTACCTGGGATGGCTAGAGATAACTGGCAGCCCTTCCATCCCTCCCTTTAAAATTTCTCCTTGCTGCCACCCAAGACCCAACAAAACCCCACATCCACGTCCTCCTCCAGCTCCTTCCCATGTGTGATTCCATTCCGTTTGCCCTCTCTGCTTGTGAAATATTTTGAGTGAAACCAATATATGTTCATCACAACAGGATCCCATCCACCTTTCTCCTGTAGTTTCTCCCATCATCTCATGGTTACTCAGGCCCTGGCAGCTTGAAAACAGCTCCCAACTGCTGCTGGAAGTGAGATAAGTGCTTGGCTACGTGATATCCATCATGTCCCTGCCTGCCCAGGGGATGCATCCAGCAAGCAGAGACTCTCTTGCACTATTCCCAGCTCGGGTGGATTTATCCAGGCCCGCTCCTGTTCCGTGTGCTGGAACAGATGCAGCGCCAACAATCCAGGCAGGAGCAGGTAAACAGGTGTGAGTGTCACAGAGGGGCTTTAAACTTAATAGCTGGACAGTTGGTCAGAACTGAGACAAACCCAAAGAAAACAAACTCCTACGTGCAAACCAGGGCTGGAAAGGGGGAATGTTGTGCAGCTCAGTGGCCCTGCACAGCACAGCAAAGCTCAGTTTTTGCCAGGGAAGTGATTTTTGGGGAGGAAGCCTGGCTGTGCTGCAGTGGGGGTTTGGGAGGAGTCTGGCTGTGACAGCAGAGCTGGACATTTTCTCCCCTGAAGGTCCTGAGAACCCCCACGCTTCACATTTTGTGACATCAAGACTGTTAATCCCTGGGTGAATCCATGTCCTGTCCTGTGGGATTTCTCACCCACAGGGATACATTTCTTTGTTATCACTTCCCAAACCAAACAAAGCAGAGCTCAGACCTTTGCTGGATGAAGTTGGGGCGCAGAATTTCCAGGCATCACCTCAGATGCTGAGATCTTCTTGCTTTTTTGCATGTACTTAATACCATATGAAGTTGGCATCTCCTTTGCTTTCCATCACCCACATCCCTGCCACCTGGGATTTGCATGAGTAATTCCTGACATTTGTTTCCAAGCAGGTGGCCCTGATCCCCCCTGATCCCACATTCAAATACAGAGGAACACCCAGGAAAGGGACATGGCCATCACCTCCCGTCTCCCCCAGGTAAATGGCACTGCATGAATATGTCTCATGTTGCAACAGGCTGCTGGGATTGATGGAATTGGAAAGGATTGTTGTGGAAGGGATAATTCATCCCCAGCCTTTGTTTTTACATTAAAGACAAGTTCACATCAAAGTCACATCAGAGTCTGGACAAACTTTATGAAGTTTTGGCACAAGACACCATCTGGGCTCTTTGGCCCAAAGCCTCTGGCTGTGTCACGTGAATTGTAAAGAAATTTGGCAGCTCTGGGCTGAAGTTGTGTGTGTCCTTTGGGACAATTCTGACCGAACCACTGATGAATCTTATGAACACTGTGCAGGAAAACCGAGTTACTCCACACCCACAACAGCCAGGGGGTGAGTGTGTGACAGGGGGGAGGGTGTTGGAACATTTAAGGTCCCTTCCAAGCCAAACCATTCCGTGATTAAACACATCAAATGAAAGCCCAGCTCAGCACGAGGCCACCTTTCCTCACCCAGCTCTGGGTAATCAAACACTCTGTGTGTGTTCAGCCCAACCCAGAGGGATAATTTGTGCACAATAAAGCAGCAGCTTTGCCCAGGAAGGCAAAGCAGGTATTTTTTTCCCCAGTCATACAGGGTTTCTTAGCAGTCACTGCTAAATGCAGCTGATCCAAGCATGGGGCTAATCAAGGGCTTGGATCTGGTTTTTCCTACACAGGAGTCTGTTGCTTTAAACAAGTCTCTGTTGTATCAGACTTGGGTAAAAATATACCAGGAAACAAGATTGTTAGAGCTGCTCCGAGAGACAAACTTCTGTTTGTTCAGCTCTGTGTGGATTTCTGTGCCAGAGTTGATGGGTTTGTGCATCAAGGCAGAAATGAGACTTTTTGTTGTTGGTGGTGGTTTTGCCTCATCGTTTTATCTGTGGCAGAAACTGTAAGGACAGAATTTTGGGTGTATCAGTGAAAGAGATTAGCTCCTTTATTTTTAGAAACAAGGTGTATCTCCATCGTGTCATGGAGTGGAACCAAATTCTTTGTCAACCTGGCAACTCGGACCAAAAGCTTCAATTAAATCCTTAAGGATCAGCTCCTCCTCCCAGTTTATTTCTGAATATTTACAGGTAGAAAATACGTATCCCATGAAGTGCTTATCACTTACAATTTCAGCTGTGTTGTGATTTAATTGCACAGAGGATATTTGCTTATCCATGAGCATTTAAACTTGGGAGAACAGTGGGGAGTGCTCAAACCCAAATGTGACAGATTTTTAACCTCAGTTATTTCAACCCTGTGTTCACAATTCAGCAGAGATTTTGGTGGTGAGACATGGCCCATTGGGACCTTTGTCCTGCTCCAGTTTCCCAATCAATAGGATATCAACGTCAACACAAAATAAATGGACTATCAATATCAACATAAATACATAAATGGAATATAAATATTAACAAAAAATAAATGGAAGCAGGAGAAAAAAATCAAATTGTTCCAGTATACAAAAACATATATAATGTATATAAACTGTATAATATGTAAATGTATGGAATGTATAAATACTCTCATAAATCAGTATCAAAATGTGCAAGTGACCTCTGTGTACTTTGCTTCTTTTGTCATCATAGGCTGAACCTGCACAAGAAGGATGGAAATGAGAGGGGCAATTTCAACTAATTTCAAAGAAAACATTTGGATGAAGAAAAACATTTGCCCCCCCATGAAGAAAATGTGAGTAGCTGTCAGAAAAATAGTGGGTTATTTAAATCATGGACTCATGGAATGGTTTGGGCTGGAAGGGACCTTAAAGTCCATCTTGTTCCATGGCAGGGACACCTTCCACTAACTCAGGTTGCTCCAAGCCCTGGAGAAACTGGGCAAAGACAGGTTGGAATATCAGTGGCACACATGGGCCAGAACATGTTCTTGGTGGATTGGGAATGAGAGGAAATGGGAAGGGCTGAAGTCAGTCTGCGTTTTCCCAAAGGATATCTTGCCCTGTAAGAAGAGCCAGGTGCTAAATTTTAGGTGCAGGATCTACGAGAGAACAATTTCTGGTGCAATGCAAGCCCCAGAAATCAGGACACAAGCGCTCCTTTAGAACTGTACTGGGAGAGGGAGGCTCAGCAAAGCTTTGAACCTCAAAGAGCGGATAAAAAGGTGTTAGAAAGTGTTGAGGAATGCTGTGGCTCGTGGCCTTAAATTGAATTTCCTGGGCAGGAAGTGACCAGGGTTAGTTGGAGCAGGGCTGGGCGACTCTGTGTGGCTGAACACGCTTCCCTCAGGGCAGGGACGAAATACCTGCTGTCCTCAACATGGGCAGGTTTGACTTTGGTGCCACAGCAAACACCGTCTCAAGTGAGGAAACTTTCAGATGGGTGGATTTTTTTTTTCCACTAACCCAAACACTGGCTCTTTTGTGGTATATTCTGGCTGTTGGGAGTCTTTTGTGGTCTCTCCTGGGTCCTGCACCTGACTGTGCACAACAAGAATCTGCTCCCTCTGGTTGGTGTAACTCTACTCTTGGTGTAATCCGGAGCCTTCGCGCTTTTAGGAGTGAAAATTGCACCCATTGTTCTAGTTTTTGTGGGTGTTTACGCTGTAATTCACTGACTTGATCTGCAGCAAACCTGTTTTTAACTGCACCTCTAATGTGGGAGATTGTTCAAAAGGGAAGGTGTGTCTGGCTGATTAGCTGAGTTGAAGTCACCCGACCCTGAGCAAATAGTTCCTGACCTGAATTTGATGTTACCTTTATTGACTTAATATAGAAACGCTCAAATTGGGCTGCAGGGAGCTGGGCCTTTAACCATTGCCTCGCTGATTTACAGAGGGGTCGGAGTTAGGTCGTGCCTTGGGGTTTGCTGTGAGGTCATTTCCCCTCCTTCCTGGGAGCAGGGTTTGGGGAAGCGGGAACACAAAGCTGTTCCAACACGCAGCACAAGTGTGAAGGGAGGAGTGGGAGGAGGAAGAAGGCGCTCGCTGAGGTGGAGCTGGGCAGGTGACTCAGAGGCTCAGCTCTGGGGGAGGCAGCACAAGTGCAGAGGCAGAGCTGGCTTTCCCTCTCTCCTCTTTGTGCTGACTCTCCTCTCCGTGCCCCATCCTGGCACGAGGCCCTGGGGAAGTCAGGGCTGGATCCGCACTGTCACGCGATGGGATGCGGGAGAGCTGCTCCACTGGGGATGAGGCTGTGCCTGTTTAGATCGAAAATCTGGAGAAAATCCTTCCCTGGGAGGGTGGGGAGGCCCTGGCACAGGTTGCCAGGAGAAGCTGTGGCTGCCCCATCCCTGGAAGTGTCCAAGGCCAGGTTGGAGCCACCTGGGATAGTGGAAGGTGCCCCTGCCCACGGCAGAGTGTTGGACTCCCTGACCTTTGAAGGTCCCTTCCAATGCAAATTCTATTAGAGTTGAAAGCCTGTGTGTGTGGGCAGAGGTGTTGCCAGTGCAGTGCTGTTGCCCAATAAGTTCTTGATTACATATTAAGCAGGTCTGAGGGGAAAAGGAACACTCTTTGCCCTAATAAAACAATATAATTTGTGGGCGGGGAGAAGTAAACGAGATTAATCGTCACAGGTTCTTTGGCCTGGGACAGCAGGAAAAGCTCTGCTGCTGCTGCTGCTGGTAATTCGTAAAAGGCTGCTGGATGGAGCCATGGACACCTTGCCTTCCACAGCCACTCAGTCCTGGCTCTATTTCCCTGCCTGGGACTTGGGAGCAGTTGCTGGGCCTGTCTGACTGTACTGGAGATTAGCAGGGCAGGAAAACACCTGCTTCCACTTACCTGATCCAAGAGGAAACAAAGGGCAGGGAAAGCATGGCCCAAACAACCCAGGATTGGGTGAAAACTAATCTGTAACTTCAGATTGGCAGCTGGCACCACAACCCTCAATTTAGAGCAGCTGAGCTTCAACTCTTTAGATCTGAAATCTTGCTGCTACCAAGATGAAAGACTTTGTTCCCTATACCACGCCTCCTTTTTTTTTTCTTTTTATCTCCCTTTTTTCTTTTCTCTTAGCTATGTCCAAATGGGAAGCAGGCAGATGGGAGTTCAGCAATCCCAGGTGCCAAATGCTGCTCCATGGGACAGGCAGGGAGGAGGGACAGCCAGAAGGAATGGGCAGAAACCTTCTGAGCATTGTTTAGGAGCTCAGGAGTCCTTTGGTTTAGGAGCTCAGGAGCCCCTTTGGGGCTCACTGGTGACCACAGCTAAGGTTTCCATTCAGATATGGGTCTGAAATTCTTGAGGGAAAGGGAATGTGATGCTTTCATTGACTTCAGTGAGCAAAAAGACTCTAAACAGTCACCATCTGAGGCTGTGCCATCATCTGACTGAGCTGTGTTTCATTCCGAAATTTGACTTAGCTCTAGTTTAAGGACACTGTCATTAGGCTCTTTCTTCTTCTCTGTTTCCTTTGGTTGGAGCAGGAACAGTTCTTCCAGCTGATAACAGCTAGAGATACAGAACCCTCTCCAGGGGCTGTGCACTGATAAATGGGATGCTCATGGCTCTCCTGGGGCTCCTCAATGCCTGGTGCTGTGGGTTGGGTATTTGTGGTCTCACCTTTCACTTGTGCCCTCTGGAAACACGACTGAGATCTGGCAGGTTGTGTGTCCGGCCTTGTGTGAGTCTGTTTGCAAAGAGAAAGGGGTCAAGATTATAAAATACAACTTCCTTTCTGTGGTCAGATAAGGTTTTGCCTGCCTGTCCACCACTTGTGTCATCTTCAGCGTCAAGAAACCCTGAAATGGACTTGTGACCTTACACACCAGGCCTGGCAGAACATGTTTTAGCCATGGACTGTCTGGCTGTGGGAGAGCCACCCCTCCAGGTTATCACACCTTCTGCCAGAGCCACACACTCCTCCCCTCCTCCTCTGCTTGCTCAACTTGTTAAGACACGGAAGGTTCCTCCAGCTCTTGTTCCTGACCTGACAGGTGGTGCCTTGAGCTGAACTTTGCTCTCACAAACACGGTTGGGTTTCGCTCCCCCGGAGTGGACTCGCCCCATCTGCACAGAATTTAGTCATTCTGGCAGCGTGTGCAACTGGGGTTGTGTCAGGTGTGCCGAGGAGAGCAGGGTTTGCTGCACAAACCAACGAGGGATGAGGGTTCCACGTGGTTAATCCCATGCCTTTAACACCATGGATTGTGCAAGGAGCTGCTGAGCATGGGTGGGAAGATGAAACGGGTTGAGGTGATGCAGGAAGGAGGAACTGCTCAATGGGAGCCCATGGACAAAGACGGATGAGTTGCTGGGAATGGCTGTGCAATGATTTTTTGGTAGGAAATAGAATCATGGAAGCATGAAGGTTGAAAAAGACCTCCAAGATCAGCAAGTGCAAAGCTGTCTTTGTCCTGTGTGGCAGGAAGTGTTGGATCCTCTCTTCCTCTGTCCAGCCTGAAGCTGTGGACATTGTCCTGCAGCCATTCAGTGTTTTCTTTGGTTCATTTATTTCCTCCCAAACTTTTGGTGTCAGTGACATCCTGTGCTGCAGTTACATGTGAACTGTGTCTGGATTTGGTGGTTTTATTTTCTTTTCTTCTCCTTCACACCTTACCATCCTGGTTTTTAATACTTAGCCATTCTGTGCCAGCCTTTATTTTGTATTGTGAAATGAGAATTAGCTTTGCTGCTTGGTCCCCCCAGGTCACAGTATTTAACAATTCTAGTTCTTCTAACCCATATCTGTGTATTTATATTTCTTCACTTAAATCCTATCGTTTTCACCCAACTGCCACTTGAATTCCTGTTCCCCTTTAGCTTATCATTGACCTGAGGAAGGATCATTAATGTGGGGCATTGCTTTGCTGTTGATGGCCCAGATACAGCGATCACAAAATGAGCATTTTGGAAGTGTAATAAGTCACAAATTAATCTTTTCCAAGATGAAAAATACATAATCGGGTCTTCTCTGCTGTACTTCATGGGGATTTTAGAAAGTGCAGAGCTTCACAGCAATGAAATCCCAAGGTTGATGTGCAAAGATCGTAAAGCCCTTGGGAATTTTCACCTCTGCAAACCCCAGAGAAAGATTTGGTTACCATTTCTTTATTATAAGAGAAACTCAACTGACCAGATGATAAGGCACAAGTAGGAATTGTATGGCTTAGTCATCTGCTGTGTTATGTACCCCATGAAATGCTGCTGTTGCTTAATGTTCTCGCTCTGTAAATCATTTATTGAAAGCTTGGGTGCTTCCGAGGCCAGGCAGTGTATTATTATTTATAATCTAAATATGTGACTTCGAGCAACTCACTTCAGCTCTTTCGATCTCTCCATTCAACTCTTCAAATCTAAAACAATATATTTATAGTTTGCAGGTCTTTCCAAGCTGCATCCTGACCTTTGTGAGGCACATGGACATTGTGCTGTCGGGCTGGAAAACATCCAGACTCTTCCGTGAGACTTTTGCCACAGAGGGATCAGTGGGCAGCCACATCACCCCACAGGAGGTTTGAAGTGGGAGCTTTAGAGACATCAAAAAGCTTTGCAGACAAAATTATTATCATTCTCTCAATACAGACGCCAGAAAAGTCTTTGACCTGTGCCTTTTAATGTGCACAAGATGGGCTCCTGTTCTTGGCTTGAAACAAGGTCCAACAGGGTTGATGGGGTAGGAAGTGTTCAGGGTTATCATCAAACAGGTCTGGCCTGTGTAAGTACTCTGTGCAACCAAATGGCTCCATCTATGAACCCAGGACAGATGCAAATCCACTTATTTCAGGCGTACAGCTCTTCCCCAAAACACCGGGGCTGAGGCTTGGCCTGGGCAAAAAAATTTGTGTCTTGGAGCTACAGCTGCAGGAAGCTGAGATGAAAAGGAAGCAGCAGCACGGATTGGAGATTGGAACTGCAAACTGTGATGTCCTGGCAGGAGAAGTCAGTCTGACACAACTAGAGGCTTCCAAGGCCTCTCCAGAGTTAGTTCTGAGGATAAGTTGTGTTTCAGGGGAATTCTTCTGCCAGTTGGGCTAATTAACAGGATGATTTGTTGTTTCGTGAGCTGCATCTTTCATGGGAAATACGAGTGTGTTCCCTTCTTAACAAGGAGAAAACATCTTACTTGTTTTTCTCTTTTTATGACACCGATGAGAATTTTCTGAAAACTCCCTTGAAAGGGAATGATTCCAAATATCTAAAAATACTTAGAAATACAGTTTTAATTTCTTTAAAATTCTTCTATTTGAAATACTCTAAACACATTTGCGAGTGAGCATCATTTCTGTCTGAACCCCTTTTCCACACCCTTCAGTACTTTCAAAACTAAGTTATGTCTTTGATAGGTCCACTTCAAATGTGGAATTTCTAGGACTAAACACCTCATAGATCTGGGGTGAGTGACCTGTAATCACTGTAGTCTCAATCATGGTGCCCACAAATGTCCCTGCTATGGATGACCTTGGAGTAGTTCCAGTTAAATAATTTAAAGCCTAATTCTCTGAGTCATAATCTGGTTGACTGACCAATTACTTGGCTTTTGTCAGCTCATCAAATCGGCTTGGAAATTGGAAAATGGAATTTGGTTTGCAAGAGGAGAGTGGGTGGAGGTTGATTTCACAGTGAGTGAAGAACAACCTGCTGTCCTGAACTCTTGGCTGCCCTTAGGCCTCTGCTCTGGAGCAAATGTTAAGGGTGATTTAGGAGGGTGAGAGCTGGGGATGGTCAGCCTGGACAAGGGAAGGCTCTGGGGAAACCTTAGAGCCACTTTGAGGGTGTACAAGAAAGCTGGAGAGGAGCTGTTTGCAAGAGCAAGAGGAAATGGCTGTAAGCTGAAAGAGAGTAGATTTAGAATGGATATTGGGAAGAAATCCTTCCCTGTGAGGGTGGATTGGGTATTGCGAAGAAATCTTTCCTTGTGAGGGTGGGGAGGCCCTGGCACAGGTTGCCCAGAGAAGCTGTGGCTGCCCCATCCCTGGAAGTGTCCAAGGGCAGGTTGGAGCAACCTGGGATAGTGGAAGGTGTCCCTGCCCATGGCTGGGGCAGAACAGATTGACCTTTAAGGTCCCTTCCAACCCAAACCATTCCATGACACACAGCTGAAGATCAGCATCACACCTGAATTTGCTCTCAAGGCATAATCCAACTTTTGTGAAGCTGGGACAGGGACAGGGACAGGAGCCCGGCAGCCCTGCGAGAGGCCAAGCTCAGCTCAGCAAAGCCGCAGCTCAAGGCGGATTCTGGGCGGCCGCTCCCCAAAGGCCAGGACACACCTGTTGGCAGCCAGGGGCCCGGAGATTGGTCGGGGGAAGGAATGCACCTGCGCAGGGAGGGGTGAAGGGCTACATGTAAGACGAGCCTTAGACACCCTCTGTCTCTTCTCAATTCCAGCTTAAACAAGCAGCACTGAAGGAGCCACGCACGGCAGAGTCCTTTCTTTGCTTTTCTTTTCTTTAATTTTTTCTTTATTTTTAATTTTTTTTTTAAATTCGGTTTTATTTCAGCAATTAATACAATGTAGCAGTGTGTTGTTTTTTCAGGTACAGTTCTATTTTTGCCTGCGTTTGTTTGGTGTGAATTTCACGGCGAAAGCCTTTCGCTCCGAGTTCGTCTGCGCCGGGACACGGAAGATGAAAAGTCTTGTGCGCCGATCATTCCGTCCTTTTTCTTACCCACTTGAAGGCTGGTCTTGGTGTGGGAGAAGGTGGTTGTGCTTCCAGCACTGAAGTTGTTGCGTGTGTGTGTGTTCTTGGTCCTGGTAAGCCAGAGAGTCCAGGTACTGCGGGAAAAAGGGATCTGAGTAGCGCGAAGAACGGCTTCTTTAATGCCTTTCCTCATTGTCCATCGATATTCTCCTCTCCACTCAACTTTCTGTAGGGCTCTGTCCTCTTTTCTCTTCCTCCCTCCTTCCCCAGGTAGATTAAAGAGGGTTTTGTCAGACATATCAGGTTTTGTCTGCTCAGTGTGATGGGGGAGGGGAGCCCAGCACATGAATTCAAACGTTCATTTTACAACTGGCCAAACCAGTCAGGGCAGGTAAAAGCAGAACCAAGAGACTGAATAGGAGGGAGTCGGTGGGGGAAAGCTGGTTTCACTGAGATGTCATGGAGGGCTCAGAGGAAAAAAAAAAAAGGAAAAAAAAGGGTGTCTTTGGAAAAAGCTGATTTAAATTCAAATAAAATGAATGTAAAATGAGTATAAAATTTAAGAGGGCTCTCTCGAAAGAGAAGATTTGTATTTAAAAGAGGGTTTACCAACTTTGGTAGCAACAGTGAGGATTCTAAATGCGAGTTTGCTGTCGGCTCCTTCTCAGGCTCTGAATAATGATTGCCACGTTTCAATTAGTTTTTTAATTAACTGGCATTTCAATGCGTTTCATGGCAATTGCAAAATGCCCAATCCTCTGGTTTTGTTTTTTCCTACCGCTCTGGAGCCCAAATGGATTGCTCAGGTCAGGGTGTTGGCAGTGAAGGAAACAGATTTGGAACTTTTCAAACAGCACTTTTGTTTAAGCCAAGGGGCCGCTAAGGGAAGACCTTGCCCTGCCGTGTTCCGCTCGTGGCAGGAGGAGCCATTTTGGTTCGTTTTGTTTATTCTTTCCTTACCTGAGGCTTTTTTGGTTTTTTTTCTTTCTCTCTCTTTTTTTATGCCTGACAAAACGAGCTAATTAAGCCTCGTCTTCACCCTAGTGCCGGTTCCACTCCCGGCCCTGACCAGCCTTTACTTGTGCTGGCGAGTTGGGCACCCAAGAGGGAGGAGAGAAGACAAAACAAAGTGGTTTTGCTTCATTTTTGGAGTGTTAAGTTGTGGGTTGGAGGCTGAGCTGCTTCTCACACACTCGAGGACTGAGGGACCCAAAATCCCCTTCTCCTGGTTGATGGTTTCCTTGGCACTGGGATAATTGGGGTCTTTCCTGAGTCAGGAGGCTCCTTGTAGAATTCCTCTGCCTGGATCCAGGAGGAGGAATTGGGCTTTGTAGACACCGAGAGAGTCAGCAGAAAGTGTTTGCTCCTCCACCCCTTTAGTAAAACAACCTTCTAGAAAGTTCTGTGAGGCACAAGGGTCGAAAGAGTTTCGGAGGATCCAACTTTTCCGAAACAGGGAGGAAAGGTTGTCCCACTCTAAAGGCTCTTTGATTTATTTAGTTGCAAGGTGTTTAAAAGTTCTTTGCTGATAAACTCTGCCAGGAATCCGTGACATTTTATTCACCCCCTCGTTTTCAGTGAGCTTAATTCCTGATTTTTTTTCGTTGTTTTCCCTTGTAATTGCAAGTATTTAAATTCAGCTGACTTAACTTTTATTTGGGGGGGGGGGAATAAAAGGTGATTTAACTATTATTTTGCTTTATTCTAGACCCCTCTGTAACAAAAGATCAGCTTCATACCTGATTCAGGCAGCGTTAATACAAGAAAACCGTGCGCTGCTCTGTCTGCCCAGAAACCCCAAACCACACGGCCCAGCTAAAAGGTTTTCCCTGAACATTTCATTTTAAATTCGCAAATTCAGGAATGGGCTCAGCCTTTTTAATTGGTTTGATACCTTTTTTAATTCGAGCCTGCAAGGGGAGGGTGGCTGAAGTGCCTTCACAGAGACTTTTGAAAGCACCTTTGCTTTGTGGGTGATGAAATCGCCCTCAAAACTCATCAATTTAACTTTATTCTTAGCTATTATTAACTTTATTATTAGCTACTATTATTAGCTACTATTAGCTCTATGAGTATTATTGTTATAAATTACTAGTGAATAAGAATTTGGGATGTTAAGAGATTCTTGGGTATATGGACAACTAAATTCAGGCACCAAAATGCTCCAGAATTACAGAAATTCCTGTGAGCGCCAAGATTTTGGAAATTCTTAGTTAAACCCGGAATTATCCTTTTCCTGTTCCACTCAGGAAGGCACAGGGATTTCTCCCATTAATTAAGGTAACTCACTGTTGTAATTGGCAGCACAATTTGGGCTGGTTTAATACATTTCAGGAAAGATAAAATTCCCAATTTATAAATCTGGCACCTTCCAGAAGTTCCTGAGAGCTGGGGGTGATCAGCAGGGAACTCTAAATTCTGGATAAATTCTTGTACTGGTTCTACTGGGCAGTGCTGGTCTGGTGTCCCTGTTTAATGTGAATATTTAATGTTGGTCCATGCACTGAATGAATTCACTGGGAGCCCTGGAGTTGACCCGGTGACACAGTTTTCTTGATAAAATCATAGATTTATTAAGGTTGGAAAAGACCTCTAAGATCATCAGGTCCAACCTTTGAATAAAAGAATAACTATAAATAAATAAATTAAAAATATATGTATATTGCTGTAAAAAAAATAGCCCCACAGTATTTCTTTAATTCAGAAAAACAAGACAAATTCTTTGAAACTGCTTTTCATTTCGTCTGAATCTAAATCCGATGCACATTAAAATTTGAAAATAATATCAGTTAATGATAGTGTTTAAAAATCATTTCAATATGATATTCATGAAACTTTTAAAACTCTCCTCAGGCTTCCCCTTTGTGATGGTTTATTTATGTAAGAAATAGAGGGGGGGGTTTGTGTCCTTAGTCTAAAAAACACGAAGAAAGGCTAAAGGGATCATTTGCTACATTTTTAATAAGAAGGTGAAAATCAAAATGAGATTTCGACTCGCAAAAATGCAAACTGGACATAAAATATACATGTGGCCAGATGTTCATTTCTTAGAGATTTTTGTTTGCAAAACCAAGTGAATTAGAATATTTTTACCCCGTTTTCAGCAGCGAAAAGCAGTCCCAGGAAATTACATTTTCCACTCAGGGACCCACATTTCACTTTAATTACTTTGGGGGTTGTTTTTTTTCTTAATGGCTCCAACATTAAAGTCAAAAAAAAAGTCAGTTTTAGGGGCTTATCTTGGGTTGGGGCAGAAGTAATCTCGGCTCGAGGAGGAGTTTGAGCCCTAAACCAGAACTTCGTTTGCATCGATGCTTTTAAGCTTTTATTCCTTTCAAACTCCAGGTCGAGCTTTTATCTGATGGAGCCCAGAGATAGAAAGGCTTAAATTTCACCTGCTTTGTTCCTTCCTGCCTGGTGACTATTGATTAAGGCTCAGCCCTACAGGTTAACTAACAAGTTTGGGGTTTTTTTTCGCCCCCCTCCCTGCTCTGGGGCTGAAATCTTTTCCAGACCTTGGACAAATCAGGTATCACAATATTCCCACTTTTATCGAGACCTGATTTTTCAGGGCTGCGACTTGAGGGGTAAGAGGGGGAGGCAGGTAAGAAAGAAAGGTAATCCAGGTGCCGAGTTAATTAGTGGGCTGTTAAAATAAAGGAAAATGGGGGGGGTGGGGTTGATTTAAAGTCCTTGTTTTCCACCACTCTCCAGCCAGTCTTTCCTTGCTCCCAAGGCCTGGAAGTGGCAATAACGGTGATGATTAACCCAGGGCAGGTGTAACCTGGAGACCACTGGGCTGGGTTTGTATTCCCTGGGTACCCAAGAGTCCCAGAGAAACACTCCAGAGGGATCCGGGGAGCAGAGGAGCGATTTGGTGCCAGTTTAGTCTTTTTTTTTCCTTTTTTCTTATTTTTTTCCTAGTGTTTTCTCTCTTCTCACACGGTGCCTTGATGTTTCTCCATGGTAAGATCAGAACCACCCTCCCCCAAATTTCCCTTCTCCTCCTCCCTTTTTCCTTCCTTCTCTTCTTGCTTTGTCACTTTTAAAAAAATTCTGCGTAAAACTAAAGCATATTTTCCCCTTTTCCCCGCCCTGTCTGTAAAATGCCACCGTGGGGGGAAGAAAAGTGGTGGAAATAAGAATTTATTTCTCAGATATAGACATGAGTTGGCTTGGAGATTGGGTTTTATTTTTTCATGGTGTATCTAAACTTGTCCTGCTTCTGTCATAATAACTTGGTGTTATTTTCTCCAGACAAAGCCTTTAATTGCTTTTAATTGGTTGCTGTTGCCACACTTGATGCACTAAAAGCAGGTGCTGTGTCCTATAGAGCCAGAAATCCTAATTCTCAGGCCTCTGGTGGGCAAGAATATTTCACTGGCGATGTAATGTTGGATAATTTGCAATTTTTTGGAGGGGTAAATACTAATATTTCACGTGCTGGCTTAAGTATTAAATAAGTCTCGCTCACAAAAGCCAACAAATGAGCTGAAATGGTTTATTAGGGCAGTGGTGGATGAGGATTTCCAGCAGATTATTATTTGCTGAACTAGATTGGATCAATCGTGTGGGTTGTGTATTAAAAAAGCCGAATATCTGGAATTACTGGCGGGATTGAAACAAGGATTTGGCCAAGAAATGTGTGGATTAAAGTGACTGTTTCTATTGGACTTGTGCAGGTCGAGCTGAGTGGATCCATGATGCATTTTTAGGGTGTGCCAGGAGGTTTTTTTTTTTGGGGGGGGGGGGGGTGTTCTGTTAAGTTTTGCCCTTGGAAGCATCACCCTGGTGGCAGGTGACTCTGGGATGTGGATTAGATGGAATTGGTTTCGTCTCTGAGTGTCCTTGGTGGGGAACACTGAGCAAAACATTCCTCCCGTAGTAAAGAGAAGGAATTGTGTGACTTCCCTCCATCCTGTGCAGAGCTGGTCGTCCTGAAGTGAAGATCAAAAGGCATTTAAAATAAAACACCACATAAAATTACACTTAACCGTTTAAGCTGATTTTTATAGAGTTGTTTTCCTAATTCGTGCTACTCGCTGTTGAATTTTTTAAGTAGCAGCTGCTCCCTGTGCTAAGCCCCTGATAAAAAACATTAATTTTACTGGTCTCTGTCTTGCTGATAAAAGCTCTATAAACTCTTTGGGGCTGTGTATTTATAACCTCTCAGCAGAGATCAAGGTGTTGTGGTGGGCTTGTTGATATAAGCAGAAAATTGCCACATTTTTGGATGCAGTCGAAGTTTTCCTTGAACTTAATGTCTCTAATTCACTTTTGAAACTTGTTGTTTTATATATTAAATATCTCCTGTGGTGCTAATGGGGAAAAAATGATGACCCAGAGGCTCTTTCTCTGGTGCTGTAATCTATTATTGACAGCATTTATGCAAACCAAAAGGGTTATTATTACTATTTTAATACATTAACTCTTTTAAAATCCCAGAAAGAGCCCTGTGGAGGACTTAATTCTTCTTGCAAACTACATATTTCCCAGTTTTTTCTTTTTTTGGCTGTTAAAATATTCGACTTTAATATTTTTTATTTGTTTGCCTTTTGATGATTTTTTTTATTTTATTTTATTTTTTTAAAGCCTCGTTTTCCTTGCCCAGTGGTGATGGATGGGGCCGTAAGTGCCGCCAAGTTTGGAAAAGAAAATTCTCCAGCCATTGTCAGGCTCAGTAATGATTAACACAATGGTGAGGCCCAAGGATTGTTCAGGAGAAATGCATTACCCAGCTGAGAAATATGTGCCTTGGGAATTACTGTGGCACGTTCCCATGTGAACCCTGTGCAGACGTGGGTTTGGGGGTTTTTTGGGGGGGTCATAGGGGTTTTTTTTGCTGTTGTTGGGGGTTTAACTTGACTTTGTTTGGTTGCCGTGGAAGTTAACTCAGGCCAAGTGTTTAGACACTGGTGGAGCACTGGGATGGAGTTGTGGGAGCCGGGTGGCGGTGGTGGCTTTAACTGGTGTTTGCTGCTGGTTTGGATGATTTGTGGTGTGCCCACAATCCTCTGCCCACGCTGAACTAATCCACTTTAGTACAGTGGTGAGTGTCCCCGCCTGCCAGGGGGGAGACCAGGGTTCGATTCCCACCGGGTAGGCAGTGGTGTGGTTTAAGAGTTGGACTCGATGGTCCTTGTGGGTCCCTTCCAACTCACAATAATCTGTGAATCTGTGAACTGGTGGAAGGATCCCATGTTTTCACTGGAAACAAGGACATGGTTAATGCAAGGCCCAGACAAGGGCAGTCCTACCGCCCAGGAGTTTTTGGGAACACTCCTCCCCAGGGCTGGAGGAAGGACTGCATGGCTGAGCAGCTCTGGTTGTGTAACGGCCCAGGATTGTCTTTTCAGAGTAATTTATATCCTGTGAGTCAAACCCTGCTCTTGGCACACGCTCCTGGCCTGGCCATGACTTGCATTTTTTTTGTCCCCAGCCGTGGGCAGGGCGGGCACAAAACGACTGGACAAAACTCCTGAATTCACCCACAGTGCCACACTGGCACCAGATACAGCTTTTTCCAGTGAGGGTGGGGAGGCCCTGGCACAGGTTGCCCAGAGAAGCTGTGGCTGCCCCATCCCTGGCAGTGTCCAAGGCCAGGGTGGAGCCACCTGGGACAGTGGAAGGTGTCCCTGCCCATGGCACTGGAGGAGCTTTTAGGTCCCTTCCCACCCAAACCATTCCATGCTCCTATTGTGCAGGAATTCAAAGAATAGACTGCAGTGAATTCAATCCAGGCTGGGACCTTTTTTTTTTAGTGTGTCTTTCCCTTTGTGTGTGTGAAGGGAATGGATTGATCCGAGCCAACTCCTTTTGGAGCAGGTGTATTTTCCAGCACTCCCCTCCTCTCCTGGAGCACTCACCCTTTGTTTGCAGTTGCGTAAGGGAAGATAAGAAGTGAAGGAGCTTTATTTTAAGCTGGACAAGTACGTTTCTCTCCAGGGTGTTGGAAAAGTGCCTGAACACCTGAGCTCTTGTGTGGGACGGATGAAAAAGGCCCATTGCCCCTTCCTGTACCTTGGGGGTCTTTTTTCCGTGATCCCATCTAAAGTCCTCACTTGCTTTATGGAAGAGACTTTAACCTCCCGAGCAGCATTAGTAGAATAAAGGGCATTTCTAGTGAGAGCAGGAGTTAAACTCAAAGCAAACGTGACCTCAGGGGTTTTTCTCTGTCGTAAAACGTGTCCAAGTCAGGAAGGTGAAAAAGCTTTTAAAGGAAAATGCCCTAAAAAATTCCTCTTTTCCTATCCCCTTTGAGTTTCCCATTTGCTTACACCTCTTGGGATAAAATCCACCATTTTCCCATTGAAATATGTCTCTATTTTAGGAGGGCTGGGAAAGGTTGTGCAGTAGTGCCCTGGTTTGTATATTCTGTACAAAATGTCCCGTGGAATCTCTTGGTGAAATTTGGCTTTTCTGTATTTTAAAGTCTTGATTTGTGGCATTTCTGTACGTGTTTTTTGGCTTGAACGTGTTGGTGGGTCAATGCAACAGCTCTGAAACTGTTGAAAGGTTCCAGGAATAGTTCCAATGATAAAAAAAGAGTGAAAAAAAAAGGAAAGATCCTCTGAGACTCAGGAGGGGCAGGATTGCTGCTGGATGCCTTAGGGCAGAGGTTTGATAGTTTGGAGTGTGTTTCTAGGACGGTGTTTTTCTCATGCTCATAAAAGCAGGAGATGTCACCTTCCAGCTGAGTCACAGATGGAAATACTTTGCATCAGCTGAAATATTCCTGCACTGTTGGGAAAGAGCAGGATCGTGCCAAGACCAGCAATTCAGTGGTGGAACCCTCAGAAATTAAATGGTGATTGCCTTGAATTGCCCTTGTGGCATCTCTGGGATGTCACCAGAAATACTAAAAGTCACGGAAAAATGAATTTGGGTTGTGCTGATAAAGGTCATCAAGTGGCTCTGAAGGGGATGTTGGGAGCTCAGGGCTCACTCCAGCTCCGTTTGGCCACTCAGGTTGTACAACTGCTGTCCCAGCAGGTCTGGGACACCCTGGGAATCACTTGAGTGTTAAAGTGAAATATTGATGTATTTTCCCTTTTGCAGCCACTGTTTTTAAGTGAGAAAGTGGCTTCCTGGCACTTTTTCAAGATTACTCTTGAACTTAATGTTAAGATTGGGGAAAAACCCTTTGATGAGCTGAAAAGGACGTCCTGCACCCCCTCCTCTGTATCCTCTAGAATTGTGGACATCTCAAGTGTTTTCTGCTTCAAGTCCAAGGGAGAAACATCCCCTTGTCCTCCTGAATTGTAGGAGCCACTGGCTGCTGTATCCACACAGCAGCTTCCATGTGGGAAGGGAAATCATACATGTCTGAGGGCAGAATTACACTGAGAAATTCAAATATGTGATCCCACGCACAGGAAAGTGATGGGATATCTCAAATTATTGTGCACGTTCATTTTCCGACTTTAGTCACAATCTTGGCTTATTCCCTAAATTGTTATAGTCAGTTGGTTAATATTTCCCAAGTTATTAATATAATTTTGCTCTCATTATAACTAAATATCCTGGGATTTTTGTAAACTGTAGTCATTCTAGCACAGCATTATCATTATCTGTATTAATTAGATAACAGAGCTGGTTGCCATGATTAAAACTGAGTTTAGCACAGCCTGGGGTGTGTTCAGAAAGTCTCCACTCTACCTCCTTTTATTTCAGCTACACTTGTCACATCTGAGGGTGTTTTAGACAAAGAGCTATTGTCTAATCCTCCCCCTGCCTGGCTTTATTCCATGTTATTGATGTAGGAAAGGCACTTTGTGTGGTAACTCTGGGGAGATCTGTGTGTTCTCTGCTTTAGTGGCACTGATGAACTTCAGTCTTGTTATAAAAGGACAAATCCCTCCTCCCCAAAATGCGGAACAGAACCCACCTCCAGGGGCTTTGGGGTTGGCAGAGGTTTATTTAACTACTTGCAGAATGTCACCCTGAAGGGGAGTGTATTTGCACCCAAAGCCACGGTCAGGACAGCACAGGCAGTAAAAGCCAGTAAAAAATAACATACCACACGTTAAAAGGTGGCTGTGGCAGCCCCATGGAAGAGCTCTTGGCACAGAACTTCTTCACATCAGAAGTTGGCTGGAATTTCCCTAAATTGGGTCCTGAGGAGGGTGTGAAATGAGTCAGAATCACAGGATTCTTAAAGCTGGGAAAGACCTCCAAGATCCAAGTGCATCGTGGCAGATGGAGGTGCCTCAGACTGGGGTGGATTCTGGTTGCAACAAGGAGTTGATTTTCCATTTTAGCACATTTTATTACAGGTATTTTTCCCTTTATTTTTGTTCCAATGGTCAGCCAATTCAGGAATGGCCCTCACCTCACTGCAGGTTTGAAATCATCAGTGAGAGAAGGGTTCTCATTCAAATTCAACCATTAGCTCTCATGAGTCAGGAATTCTGACCTGGAGTTCTCAAAAACCAAGGGAAAATTTCCCCTCCTGTACTTTTTGCATGTCTGGATGTTGTTAGAGATCAATTTAATGGTGTATTTATCAATCCTTGCTCAAGGAACTGAGTGGGAAAAGGAGGAGAGAAGGATAAAGGCCACTGGGCTGGGGAAGGTTCATCTCTCACCAGTGTCTGGCAAACAGAAAATTCCAGGGAGTTTTGGAAGGCCATGGAAGGTGTTTTTCAGGTTCTGAGTCTTTTCAGGGGGTTGAATTGTTGATGTTGAGGTTCTTTGTGGTGAGAACATTGGTTTAGTTGCTCCAGAAGTTTAGGTGGATTTTTTTTTTTAATGTATCTGTGTCACTATCATTAAAAAAACAGAGACAAAAATCGATCATAGATTCATAGAATGTCCAGAGTTAAAAGGATCATCGAGTCCAACTCCTGATTTGTGAAATCTTGGGAACATTAAGAGTTGATGTGAAGTGTAAGAGGCTCCGAACTCTCTCAGCATTTAAATACTCATGATTTCTTCCTGTGATTCTGCGAGACCTTGGGGCTGCCCAAACACAAATCTGATTCAATCACGGCTGAAGGAACCAGCAAACACAAATTGCCCAGTTAAAAACAGAGCTGAAGCTCCAATGGTTGGAGCTATAAACAGAAATAAGTGACAATTCTGAGCTGTGTGTGGAGGTGGTGGGAAGAGACAGGACTCAATCTGTACAAATATTTCTGGGATGATTTTTTCAGGATGTTGTTTCTTCTGCCTGGCCCCAAATGAGCATTATTGATAAATGCCCCAAAGTGCTGAAATCCCAAAGGAGGGGCAGACACAGGGGGTGTTTCCTCTCCGCTCCTTTCCATTTCTCCCCCCAGCAGTCAGGTTTGGGAGCTGGTGGTAGATCTGCCGGGTGCAGACGGTGACTCTGAGATTCCATTACCATCTTACTGGGCAGCATTGGATGTTTTCTGCTTTTCTAATACTGCCTGGTAATGATGATGATGGTGTTTCGTGGACAACGTGGAAAAAGTGCAACAGCAATTTGGAAGCAGAGAAATCCCTGCTGGGCTGACAAACCTCCCCGAGCAGAATTCAAATGAAATGCAGAATTCAAATTCAAAATGAAATGGGGGTTGTATTTAAAAAAAAAAAACAAAGGGGAAATCTCACGTAACAGCATCTTGTCTTTATTGTGGGCTGAGAAAGTGAAGGCAGAGTGAGCCTGGAAATAAGAACCATGGGACAAAGCAGAGGTTTGGTACTGCAACAATACAAACATCCAGATGAAAATATAAAGTGTTGTAGCAGCAAGATAATTGTAGGGATTCTGCTCCAAACATGGGGGTTTTTTTGCTTTTAAACACCGAGAGGGAAAGTAAACAGTTTATTGAGATGTAACGGTTGACTTTTCTTGTTGATGGTTTTCTTTCAAAATCAAAATGGTCTTTTCCCCTCACTCTAAGATAATTTAAGAACAGAACTGCCAAAATCAAAACTGCAGTTTCCTTTTTCCCCCAGCTTTCTGTTGTAACTTTCTCTTTCCTTTCTGCAGCAATCCCTCCTGACTGCTCCTCTCCAGCTCTAATAGCAAAGCCATTATTTAAATATCCGAGCATTTCTCTAATGTGTACCTTTTTATTTTTATACCGATTTAATTTCACATCCATTTGTCACTTCTTGTGGGGGAGACAGAATGA
Organism: Pitta sordida; assembly: GCA_013390025.1. Classification (NCBI taxonomy): domain Eukaryota; kingdom Metazoa; phylum Chordata; class Aves; order Passeriformes; family Pittidae; genus Pitta; species Pitta sordida. Next base: position 413,352 of record WEKX01027776.1, read on the forward strand.
GCCTGAACTCCCCTTCCTTTTGATGTTTTCATTACTTCCATGGACCAATATTATAATCATTTTAAAATATGACGGCCTTTATTCTTAGTCTACGAAGGCCTTTTTTCCCCTTAATTATAAAGTCACCTTGAAAGAACTTCTCGGCCTAAAGGGACTTAATGGAAGTGAGATTGTTTTCTTCAATGGTTCATGGAGCCTTTTGTTCTTTGCTGAGAATAAAACAATACAGGAATTTATATTCCCCACTTATCAGATATTCAAGGCACAGTAAATAACGATTGACAAAGACTCTCCCGGAGACACAACGGGTGTTGTTTTTACCTGACACGCAGGTGTGTCAGGGGCCCTGGCAGGTGTTAAACACCACCATGGAACAAGAGCAGCGTCCTGGTCCTTAACTCCATCCTTAACCCCCGGGATCTCTGCCGGGGCCTTGGGGTTGGGGGGGGGTTAATTTCCTGCTCTCAGAAGGTTGGTTGTTTCCTTGACCCCTGAAGTGGCAGCCATTCACCCAAGTGTAGCTCAGAGGGAATGGGGGTTTTAGACAGTTTGGTTTGATAGAAATTGGGAGGAGGGGCTGGGGGTTATGTTATGTAATTATATTTATATTTTTAAAATATCTAAAATGATATATACAGTGAGAAATGCTGTGCTGGAGCCTCGCAGCCCTCCGAGTACCTTATGGCCACAATAAATATTCCATGCAGTGTAACGTTACCCCCACAGCTCAGAGCAGCTCCCACACAGGGAGAGGCCATTCCTAATCCAAGAGATAAGACTAATTCTAAAGGATGAAGAGAGGAAGACAAAACAAATCATCCTGGGGATGCAGTGGCAAAGCCCTGGAGTCCTTGGAGTAACACGGAGCTTGTTGTAGGCTGAGAATTCTGAATTCTTACCTTCTCTGCTGCTTGGAAACTTCCCCTGCTGAACAAAACAAACCCAAAGCAGAGGTGCTTTATCATCTTTATCATTAACATTCACTCTGCTGAATTATTTTCTGCCTGCACGCCTCAGCCTCCTGTCACTTTAATTTAAAACTCCAATTTCTCTACCTACCTTTAACTCCACCTTTACCTTAAAGCCAACACAATAAAGGGTTTGTTGTAAAAGCAACTCCTCCTTTTAAATGCCAGGCCATCTTTGTCACCTTTTTTTGTCCCCTTTCCAGTACTATTTTCTTCCTAAACCAGTTCTCAGTGGGTCTTTTTAATTGATTGGGAAGACTTGAGTGAGTATTTTGGTGAAGCAAAAGGGAGGAGGGAGTGAAGAAAACCAGAACCAAACCACAAGAAATCTTCCTGCTTTTACATCATGTTGAAATAGAACTTCACCTCATGTTTCTATTTTAATTGTGTATTAAATCAGCCCTTCTCTCCTGAAATCCACCATGATTTTCAAGCTCTCCTTTAATATCAAATATCTTCCTTCTGCCCTCACATGTTGAGTCAATTATTTACACCCCCAGTGATGGAAGTCCTTCGTTCTCATAGTTTTGGTTTTTTTTATGGAACTCTGACATCCTGAAGAATTTGGAATCATTAACAGAGGCTTCATTTCTCCAACTGCTGGACAGCCTGTGGTCCTCTGTGGGCATCTTACTAGACAGTGCTGGATTTTCTGGATCTACTCTAACACTGTCTGGTAACGATGTTTAAAGGGTGAACCAAACACCAACACTCATCAGGAGGAGACACTGAGCCACAGTTTAGGCCCAAGTGGAACATTTGCACAAGAGGGTAAGGACACTGTATTAATGGCTATTTTTTAGACATAATAAATGCATATAAACATCAATTCTTACCAAGAAACCGCTCTGCAGGTGCTGCTGAACCTTGAGGTTGCTGTGCCAGCTCTGACATGCAAAATCTGTGTTTTCAGAGGTCATGGTTCCTTCTCCCCAAACTGGGGTTTGCATGGCACAGCCCTTGTCCAGGACAGCAGGATTTCCTTGTGGCATTGCCTGGGAGAGGTGGTTGAGGGCAGACTCCTGGTTGTAAAGGTCATTCTTCCCAATTACACTTCAATTATTCCTCCATGCTTGAACGGCCCCTGAACTTCCAACCTTCTAACCTGCCCTGTTCCAGGCACTGCTCTCTGCTGAGGGAACAGGTGGGTTAATCACTCTTATCACTCATTAAGGAGCACAGGAATTTAACCCAGGCCAGGAACAATCCCTGAGTGCTCACCCGGCTCTACCCAACCAGGTAAAGGGACATTTCGAGCTCCTGCCACCAAGAATTCATTCCAGCCAAGTAGGAACTCCTGAAGAGCACACTGGGTGTGGGAATGGATAAAGTTTGGATTTGGAGCTAGAACTCCCTGAGGAAATAGGTTTTCCTCTCCAACGACATGGAGGTCCAATGAAATAAGTTGCCTGGGGTGCCAGAGGACACCTCTTCTTACCCTAATGACCTATTTCACAGGATATTCAGGGTTGGAAGGCAACCACAAGGATCATCGAGTCCAACCCCTGGCTCTGCACGGGCCCATCCCCAAGGGTCACACCCTGTGCCTTAGAGGATCATCCAAACACTCCTTGTGCTCTGTCAGGCTCAATTCCATCATATTGGAGCCAGAGAGTCCAGCTCCATCTACTTGAATGTAAAAAAATCCCACAAGTTTCAGAGGTGCTGGAGGTAACAGTGCCTGCTGCATTTAAGCTGGGTCTGGGGTCCCATGGCTAAAACCAGGCCTAATTCCTGCCCAGATCTGGGGACTAAACAAGGTGCAAGTCTTGCCCTCCCCGAGAGATATTTAATTGCTTGTAGATGTTCAGGACCACTCTTTGCTCACTCTGCAGGTTCCTCTTAGTCCTTGGCAGATTGATCCAAATCAGTGTTTCACAGACAGCCTGATTTATCTGTAAAGGACAGGAATTCCTGTCACAACTCATCAGTGGCCCAGATCCAGGCTGAGATTCCACCTCACACAAGGAACGGTCACAGGTTCACAGAGTTACTGAGGTTGGAAAAGCCCTCCAGGATTACTGATCCAAACTTTGCCCCAGAGCACTGAGTGCCACATCCATCCCTTCCTTGGACACCACATCCTTGGCTGGGGAATCCAAACCTCCCTGGGCACTGCCTGCCCACCCTTTCCATGAGGAAATCCCTCCTGATGAATTCCTCCTGCCTGCACAGATGAAGATCTGACTCTTCAATGTTGCATCCCCTGTTTTTCAGCTCCTTCCCGTAGCAAGCAAGGAACTCTGACCACACACTCCTTGCCCCAGAGCTTTATATGGATTCCAAGGGTTGATTTATGTTCAAACCACAGCACCACCACATTTTCCTCATCCTGGTCCTGGTGTTAATCGCCTCCAACACCCCAAAATAGGACAAGCACAGCAATACTCTGGTACTTAGAATTGGGTCATCTCTAAGATCTCTTCCAGCCCAAACTTAGATGATGTTTAAGTTCCCTTCCAACCCAAGCCAGTCTGTGATTCTCCATCTTTGTCACTGTAAATCTTTAAGTGGGTTTTTTTTTCAATGCTTTGCTTTGAGCTGGGTGTACAAACCCTTGCCAGGAATATTCTACTATAGGAAGAGTAGAAAAAAAATGAACCAGTTGGTTTCTGATTAAACCTTTTTCCATTCTAACATGAAGGGTCTGACTGTCCTGCTCTAAATCCTGACTCCCTGGAACAAGCTCAGCCCCGTGTTTGCCCTCGCAGGTTGTAAATTCTCGGGAAAACAGGAGAGAAGGAAGAAGCAGAGGAGCAGTTCTTTGGTGATTAGCCCCCGTGTTAATGAATAACTGGTTCAGGAGGGATTGAGGAAATGGTGTGAAATTTGAGTGGCTCTGCTAATTGGCTTTTAACAAGCATTTAAATAAGAGGAATTGGAGCACACAGCTAGCCCCCATCCATCTCTTCTTTAAACAAAGCCCGGGGTATAACCTTTGTGTGGAGTTGAGTAAATAGTAAATAATAAATAATTTTAAAAGCAAATAGTGATAAAAAAATAAGATCCTCCATGGCAGGCATGGGAGTGTGGCCCTACAAAACTTGAAGTGGTGACCAGGGAAATCCCCCCACCCTCCCTGCTGGTGATGTGTGTTTAGGAAAACATCCATCCCACTTTGTCTCAGAGGCACAGAGTTAGTCATGAGAGCCAGGGGCAACCCAGAAAAATTCCCTTCTGCTTCAACCTCTTTCCCTCCCCTCCTCTACTGATTTTAATCTTCCCCAAATCCCTTTCACAGCAGAGTCATTCCTGGCTCTTGGGGTGGTTTAAGAGCTGCATTAGGCTGAATTCTGAAAAAGTTGCTTCACTGAGGAGAGTTTTAATCCCAGCGAGGGCCAATCTCTGGAGAGCGGCTGGAACGTGCCCCCACCATATTTTGGGAGCTGCCCCAGCCACAGGCTCAGTGAGCAATGCCCCAGTGGGAGGGATGCCCTAGATGGAGCTTCAGGTAAGTCCTTTGCAATATTTTAAAATTCATACCCCAGTGAACTGGAAACAGTTGTGTTTTCCTCATTGTGCTGCTCATAATCAGCAAGGAGGTCAAGTTAAAGATTTACTGGTTATTGCTGTGGCTGAGGGAGAGCTCCCCAGCCTTTCCCTGCCCTATCTTTCTAATCCTGGACCTGGAGAAAGTCCTTTGCTGTGGTTTCCTCCAGCCTGCTGATTGCTGTCTTACCAGGCAAAGTTAGATCTGGCTAGTTTTGTCTAATACTGTCTGGTAATGCCGTCAATCGCAGCGGCAAAACCTTCGTCTTGACAGAAACCCAGAGGAAAAAAAAAAATCCAAACTTGCCTTTTCCAGAAGATTCAGGGATGCCTGGGCTGAGCTGGGTCTTCCCACTGGATTCTGAGCTGGTGCTGAAAGCTTCAAGTGGTGCCATGTGTGTCTTGTTAACACCCACTTATATCCCATAATTCCTGAAGGAATATAAAGGAATATAAAGAGAAAAGGTAAGAGAGGATGAGCTGGGATGTCCAGCATATGTAGGTAGGTAAAAAGTCCATTTTCTGAGCTCTAAGAAATGAGATTCCTGTGCTGTACCTCAGGGACTTTTAGCCCTGAAATTTGCTGCCCTGAAATTTGGTGGCTTCAGCCATCCCAACCCAGCAGAATTTGTTGGTAAGAGTTTAAAGGTAAAGGTTAGTTTAAAGGTAAGGGGTTTTTTTGAAAAAAACCAATATTCTAAATGTGACTCAGCTGAGCACAGACCATCCCTGGTGCCCAGGGTGCCCTGGCACAGGGCTCTGACAGTCCTGAGCCTTCAAATATTCCCCTTGAACACTGACCCCAGTCCTCAACACACAAACAACGAGGCTTTTCCTCTGCTCTTGGAGATGAAGAGAATTCCTCTGGCTAAACTCAGGCCTTTAGTCAGATAAAGGTTGTTTAAGGAGCTGCTTCTGTTTGGAAATGAATTGTTGAATGAGTGAAATTCAGCAGTGGCTCAGGGTCAGATCCCCCTGTTCGATCACTGCAGCTTCAAATAAGTCTGTTTGATTTGAGCACTGATACAAAAGGACTTTTAAAAACGTCTTCTAAAATATAGAAGAGTTTGTCCAGCCCTAAGTCAACGAAATCAGTCAAATTACAGAGGAAAACAGGTCAGGCAAACTTAACCCTGAGAAACGCTGCAGTTCCCCACGGCCTTTATCCTTTCCCAGCCCCAGGGAATGAGAAGCCAAGGCTCAATAAAGGGCAGGAATTTCCCCGGGAGGAAATGAAGATGAGTGTCCCTGTCCTCGCTCTGGCAAATCTCACCTGGCAGGGAACAAATGCTTCTCACAGCACAATTATTTTATGGAAACTTCCACTTCATTGGAACATCTCCTGAGGATCTGAATCCTCTGTATTTCACCTGTGCTGCCCCTGAAGTTCCACTGCTGAATTCCTCGATTTCCTCTCCAATCCCTTCGGATTCCAGACCCTTTGGAAGCTTCACAGTTTCTATTCCTGCCCAACACGATGTTCAAGGGGTTTTTTTTGGGAATGACATTTTTTTCCTGAAACAAAACAAATGTGACCTTTCAGCAGCTCTTTACAAATTACCTTTGAAAGAAGTGAAAGCAAGAACTAAAAGCCTTTTATTAAAACGTGTTTCTGGGTAAGTTGGTAAGAAAAAACCCATGACATGCTCTATAAAGTCGATTTTTAAGAGTAAATACGCCTAAAAATCCTCAGAGAAGGCAAGGGGATGAAGAAGTTGCTGTAGTCACTAGTTCTGTGTTCACACCTTCTGTTCCCAGTCCCTTACTGTAATTATTGTGAGGAATATTCTGCTCTCACTGTTTTTATCACTGCAATCCACCTGTGTGGATAAACACGGACATAAAGATGGGTTTCCCTGGAGAATTAGGAAGAACAGCTTCAGAAATATTATTTATATTTTCCAGCTTCTTTAATGTGCTGTTTCGCTGCCTTAGAGCTGAGAGTATTAATTTGGGGCCTTTTAGTTTATATTGAATAAAAGAGTTGAATCTTAACCCAGCTCTGAGTCGTTTATTTCCAAGCAATACAGATTCCTGTGTGTTTAAACCAAGCAAACAGGATTTTGTTTTGTAAGCAAATCGTTATATTATATATATTTCATTTTGACCTACTTCCCTTTTATCTTAGACTTATGTTTTGATACTGAACATTTCAAAAAGCAGCGACAAATACAGCGTTTAAAGTTCTGAAAACGAGATTTTTTTTCTCTCTCTTTTTGTTCCTCATCAACCCTAAACCCCTTATTTTGACATATTTAACATTCCAGGGTTCTCCTGAAGTTAAATATCCCCTTACCTGTAAAACACCCTGCCCTCAAATACCTCCTTCCCTAAGTTCATAAATGTTATTGATGTTTCCTACGTGTTAAAATTGGGAAAACTCAGGCGCACTCACACAAAATAACTTGTCCAGGCAGCTGCAGAAGAAAATAACCCAGAGACTTTGTTGCACACTCCAAGGGTTCAGACTCATTAACGTTCAAGTTTAACATACCAACAACATATGGCTTTAAAAAAAAATAAAGTTCAGCATCTTCTTTCCTTTTTAAAAACGAGCAAAAATAAATCTGAGGTTTCTAACAGGGAGATGGGCAAAGACAAAAGCAACGCAGGGAAATTTGGCCCTTTCAAAGCCACAGTTTGAGTGCCAGGAGCTGCAGATGGGCCCTGGCAGGACGTGAGGAGCTCACGAGGTACAAAGACATGACTGGAAAAACTCTCATCCCAGAAAACTCCACTCAAGCTGTTGCCTTTAGACTCTTGGAATATAATATCAGCTTTCATTCCTTCCCCAGAGCACCTGGGCATCCCTCTCCCCTTCCCAAGGCTGCTGGGAGGAACCTCCTGCCTTCCTGATCCCTGGCATCACTTCAGAGCCCGGGAGGCATCCCAGGGACAGGTCCGGGCTGGAGCAGCTGGGGATGCTGGAAGCAACCGAAGGGTTTTTTGAAGGAGGACTGGAACAGCCACGGGAAATTTGTTTAGTCTCCGGAAAAGTCCTGCCAAGAACTGGTTTGTGCTTAGGAAAGCTTTTGAGAGACTCGCTGTGTAGGAATATGAAATCAAATGGCTGCAGAACATCCTGCAGGGACTCGAAGGATGCTGAAAGCTGGGAGGGAGGCAGAGGAGTGAAGTTCTGGGATGGTTTGGGGCTGGAATAGCTCTCAGCTCTCTCAGGCTGCCTCGCCACTGGGGGAATGGGGAATGGATAATTCCCTGAATTCCTTAGGGAAGTTCATTAAGGTCCCCAGTAATTCCAGGTTCCAAGGGATGCAGCAGGACTGGGGGGTTTAGTGGGGAGCTCAGGAACCACCTGAGTCACTCCCCAAAAAATCTTTGAATGAGGGAGATGGTGGAGATAGAGCTGCTCCCCCAGTGCAGCTCCCTGGCTGGAGGTGATTCCCAGCCCTGGGCTCAGTGGATTTGGGACGGGACAGTCCTGCTCACCTGGACACGGGATGATCAGGGACATCTCAGACACTTTCCTGTCCTCCAAATGCATCCATTTAGGGAAAAAAGCATCAACAAGCACAAAATCCCTGCAGGAAAGCAAAGATTGGGTTTGTTAGGTTTTTTTCAGGAAGAAATTACCACTCTGTGTTTCTGCAGGTTGCTTTTACCCTCATGATACCAATCCCTAAGTGGGAACATTTCAGACCCTCCTGGCTGTTCCACCTGGCCATGTGTGACATGAGCTCCCTGTTCCAGGCTTTTCCTGCCTCTGGAATGGCAAAGCTCAGCTGCCTCCTTCAAGGTTCTGCAGAAGGAATGATGTAGAACCTTTATTTTTTT
>WEKX01027778.1:9555-26013 GCA_013390025.1 Pitta sordida
CGTGGCGCAGCAGCGGGGCCCGGCAGCGGCACAGCGCGGCCCCACCGCTGCTCCCTCTTCCCAGCCGGTCCCGGCGCAAGCACTGCCCTTCCCCACCTGTAGCCATGGAAACAGTAACACGTGCCCGCGGAGGGGGTCAGTTCCCCAGCTGCGCTTAGAGTAACGGGACAGTGTGACTCCTGGCCCCCACCGTGGGGCCAGGCCAGCGCTGCCCCATGGGGAGCTCCGTCACCGCCCCTTGGTGGAGCAGCGTCACTGAGCATGCGCAAGCCGGAAAATTAGGCAAATGGTGGAATCAAAACTGCGATAAATTCACATCGCAAATGCGCGAGGTCGTGAAGGAGAAGTCGCGATACAGAGAGGATTCACTGTATATGCATCATTAAACATCTTGCAGTCTGATCAAGAGTAGTAATCACTGACTGGTGGGGAGAATGTTTTATAGGTTTAACTCCTGTTAAAAGGAGGACAAAGTGGCATCCTGAGCACTAAGCACTTCAGAGTCCAGCTTTTTCTGTGTTTGGATTTGGAGTCTAAGCATACTTTCTGGGTTTTTTAATGTGGCAGAAAGATTTCTAAGTTGGTTGGGTTGGTTTTTTTCCGGTGTACTTGGGCAGTGTAACAACTGGAGCCTCTGCACAATGGCACTGTATAATGGTCAGTGGGACTGAAGTTGAAAAACTGGAAGTGTGTCCTGTGATAAATTGTTTCAGTCTGTTGTTAAATCAAAATACATGACCTAATACGCTCTACTTGTAACCTCTCCTTTCTCATACATGAGGAATGATAATGTTGTGTTGAACCTATGTCACTGCATGTTGATTAATACACATGGTCGATGCAGTGTATAAGCAATATGTTTAGCTCATGAAGAGAAGGTGTAATAAGCTGCCAATAGTGTATTGAAAGGTGTTGGCAAGCTCCTTTGGAATCTTGCATGTAGTGTGGACTCTTATTTCTTTCAGCATGAACATAAAAAAAATGGAGCAGTGCCAAGATAAGTTTAAAGATTTGACTTAAATTTTTTTAGAAATCATGTCAAAGGCGGGCGTTTTTTTGTTCAGTTGATTTTTACTTTGGAGCTCTAGAGGTGAAAATGTCTGATTTTTCTTTTCCAATTATGAAGGCTAAGGATTTGGAAAAAGACGAGTGCTAGTCATGTAAGTTCAGCTCCTGGAGCTCTCACCTAAAGAGAAACTTGAAACATCCCATGACTTGTCACTGTGACAAACAAACTGTCTAAAAAAACCTTCTCAAAGTAACTACTTTTTTCTTTTCCGTAGATACAATCATCTCATCACTTAATAGCAAGTATTTACGCTCAGATGAAGCAGCCTGCATGCAGTGGAACCAATGTGTAAGTTGTTTGTTTTTCTCAATGAACTAGTGGGCAACTTGTTTATATTGAGTCTCATATAATTTTTTTTATTAATTTAGAGTAAGAACATGGATAAAGGTAATGAATAATTGCATGCCTGTGCATTGACTTGTATGTTGCTTAATAATTTCGCAAGTATGAGTGCCTGAGCCTTAAATATTAAGTTTGGAAGCCTGGATATCTTTACAGTGTTACAAAAATAGTAACTATTTTATGATTTATGGGGCACCTCTTACTCTGCAGTACATATATATATCTGTTGGCATATATACATCCTTACCCTGAAGTATACTGCTTATAAAGAGTAGGTAACTTACATGCTACATTCATCCTGTGCTCATACAGGACGCACGTGCACACGTCTTAATCAGACTTTCCCGTCTTCACTGGTAAAATTAGTTTTAATATTTCCCTATAAGGTTTTTGTTTGAAAATATTAAAACTTTATGCATTCGGTTTGAGCTGTTGTTTGAGTACAAACTTTTTAAAAGCCTAAGATTCCTGAATGCAGTAGAAAAAAAAAATTGTTCATATGGAGATCAGGATTTATATGTAGAATAACAATAATGCTGTTCTTGTGTAGTGTTTCAGAGCTTTCTGTTTATTTCTTGTGTCCATCCCCTTCCTGCCCTGAATAAACTAGTTCAGCTTTTGCTGCGTATATATTAGTTAGCATGCATATTAGCAGCTGATGGACAAAGTATTTAAGACAGGGAAAAGGTGGAGCTGGGAAGTCTTGGTGGAGTCATAAAATCAGAATAGTTTGAGTTGGAAGAGATCTCTAAAGACCAGTTAGTCCAACTTCTTGCAATGGTCACAGAATCACAGAATATTATGAGTTGGAAGGGACCCACAAGGATCATCTAGTCCAACTCACCATCTAACACCCGTACAGAGACCGAGAGCACATCCCAGAGCGTGCCATTGTGGAGGCCTGAGTTTAAGGAAGCACTAGGCGTACAATATAGGATTGTTTAGGTCCTTCTGTTCGGTGAGCTGTAAACAGGTAGGCCTGAATGACAGACTCGGAGACTCCTGGGAAGCCGGAAAAAAAAAAAGNGACTTGAATGTTTCTGGAGATAGGGCATCTACCACCTCTCTGGTGTTTGACAGTTCTTATTGTAAAAAATTAATTATGTACTTATACATATCTAGTTAGAATCTCTTTTAGTTTAAAACATCATCCCTAGTCCTATTGCTACAGGCCCTAATAGAAGTTTGTCCCTATCTTTCTGAATGTGAACCCCCTTTACTGAAAGACTTCTGGAGCCTTCTCTTCCCCAGGAGGAAAAACTCCAACTCTTGCAGCCTTTCCCCGTAAGACTCTGGCCTCTGTAGGAAGGGAAAATTAAAATTGTGATTCAGATTCATTCCTTGAAGGGAAGTTTTCCTAGGTATCACCTAAAGAATGTGGGGAGGATTTTGTTACATACTAAATCTGCTTGTGGTTTGTTCTTCATCAGGGTCTAAGAAAAATGAATGCTCTCCAAGTCCATAGCAGAGCTGAAGAGCAGTTGTCATTTGCAGCAGCCTTTCACGTCTGTTTCGGTACACCATAAAAAAGTCTGATAAAATGGGCAATGTTGCTTTTGCCAGAAAATCGAAAAGTTCCCTCTTTTTGTAGTTAATGCTGAATTCTAATACACTCACCTTGAGGTCACTAAATGTGTTGCACCATTTCATTACGTGGTGTCAAGCACTGTAATGTTTTATACTTCTGCTTAAATTGCCTTTCTCTTGTGACTCTCGAGGTCAAAAGCTTTCAGTGAAACTATCCACTTTAGTACTACCTAATGAAATTTAGTATCTAAAACTAAAAAATCTAAAAACCAGTATCTAATATGTGGTCTTAGTATCTTCAATAACTTATTTCTATAATTAGTCCCATAACTAACAGTCCTTTACTGCAAGTTCAGTAGTTCTGATAGATAATAAAATATGTAAGCACTTAGTCTGAAAAAGAATTAAATGCAATATGAGCTCCAACAGAAAAGTTTATATGCTTCATCACCTGTTTTTTGTCACATTCATGTACTTCATTTAAATTCAGGTTGTAAGCACTCTGGAATAGAGATAAGATAAATTTTGTCAGCCTAAAAAATGCATTTTTAGAATGTATTTTGAGTTCCTTGCAACCATTTTTTTACTTTAACTATTTTGTTAACATTTCATAGAATACCATGTTTTACAAGTGTATTTTGGGAAATATGAGGAATCTATGATTCAGAGATTCACAGAATATTCTGAGTTGGAAGGAACCCACAAGGAACATTGATTCCAATTCTTAAATGGCTCCACTGCCTCCCTGGCAGGAATCGAGCCCCAGGTCTTTTTTATTCTGTGATTCCCCTTTTTTCTTCTGCATTAAAGGTGTGCATTCTTATATGCATGCAGGATATGGGAGTGTATCTGAAGACAAGAGGGGGGTAAAAAACCAACCAAAAGACAACAGTGAAAACTCATGTGAGAGGTGGTCACTTGCTGCGACTTGCATTAATAGCTGCTGAAATAGAAAAAAGAGTGGGTCAGCATCAGGGAGTGAAACGTGCAGCCCATGCTGTCAGCAGCATCTTTGCTTTTGATACATGTAAACAGGAGGAATTGAGGTTCTGTTCTTTCCTGGTGATTTTGAGTTGTCTTCTGTGACTTACTGCACTGTGGGGAGACCATAATCCATTTGCGAGAGGAAGTACAATGATGCTCATAAATAATAGGAATATTCCTTACCCCTATCTTTTCTCTAAATGCTTTTATTTATTTCCCTTTTCTATACCTCACAAAATATTAGGTTTATTAAAATAATCACACAGAATCACAGAATATTATGAGTTGGAAGGGACCCACAAGGATCATCTAGTCCAACTCACCATCTAACACCCATACAGAGAAATTAAGCAAATGGCAACAGCAAGGGTTATCATTTTCTTCACCTGTTCTTGTACTAAATGTGTTGTGGATCCTACTCTGAAGAGGACAGCTATATAGTCTTATTGTGTAAAACTTATTTAAAAAACAAGTTTTGTTACCTGAATTAAAGCTCGTCAACTGCACTGGTTAGAGTTGTACTTCAAAAAGCTCTATTCTTAATTCTTGTATTTTTCATTAGTTTTCATTAGCAAAGCCTTGTTTGCTCTGGTTAAAATCTGTTTATGGCAGTAGGATGGTTCTTCTGTAATCCATTTCTTTTGGGAGAAGAAGTTCTTAGAAGAAGGAGTTACACATTTGTTTGCCAGGGACAGGAGAGTCTCTTTGTACTTCATACTACAGTTGGGTCTCCTACATCACAGACCCGCAGTCTTAATTGGGTCCCGCGAAGTCCTACTTCCNATAGCTGCTGAAATAGAAAAAAGAGTGGGTCAGCATCAGGGAGTGAAACGTGCAGCCCATGCTGTCAGCAGCATCTTTGCTTTTGATACATGTAAACAGGAGGAATTGAGGTTCTGTTCTTTCCTGGTGATTTTGAGTTGTCTTCTGTGACTTACTGCACTGTGGGGAGACCATAATCCATTTGCGAGAGGAAGTACAATGATGCTCATAAATAATAGGAATATTCCTTACCCCTATCTTTTCTCTAAATGCTTTTATTTATTTCCCTTTTCTATACCTCACAAAATATTAGGTTTATTAAAATAATCACACAGAATCACAGAATATTATGAGTTGGAAGGGACCCACAAGGATCATCTAGTCCAACTCACCATCTAACACCCATACAGAGAAATTAAGCAAATGGCAACAGCAAGGGTTATCATTTTCTTCACCTGTTCTTGTACTAAATGTGTTGTGGATCCTACTCTGAAGAGGACAGCTATATAGTCTTATTGTGTAAAACTTATTTAAAAAACAAGTTTTGTTACCTGAATTAAAGCTCGTCAACTGCACTGGTTAGAGTTGTACTTCAAAAAGCTCTATTCTTAATTCTTGTATTTTTCATTAGTTTTCATTAGCAAAGCCTTGTTTGCTCTGGTTAAAATCTGTTTATGGCAGTAGGATGGTTCTTCTGTAATCCATTTCTTTTGGGAGAAGAAGTTCTTAGAAGAAGGAGTTACACATTTGTTTGCCAGGGACAGGAGAGTCTCTTTGTACTTCATACTACAGTTGGGTCTCCTACATCACAGACCCGCAGTCTTAATTGGGTCCCGCGANGTGGCCGACTGTATTGCTCAATGTGGTGCTAGTGGAAACAATGTGAGCTTCCCTTGACTTGGTTGTCGTGTCAGCTGGGTCTTGGGAAAGTCTCACCTTCAATTTTTTTATTTTAGAAAAAATATAGTTCAAACAGGTAAATATATTATTACATTCTGGAAAGGACTCAGTTTACATTCCCTGAGTTTTTTTCCCCACCTACATGGATGTTTTCAGCAAGAGTTCCAAGAAGAGGTACTAGGCATAACACATGGTGTGCCTCACCTAACTGCTTTTTCATTCTTCATCATCCTACCTATTCTGCTTTGTAACTCTGTTTTCTTCTATACAGGTGTCTCATTTCTTACTGTTAGAAATCATCCTTGAAGTGCTTGATGTTTCACTCTTACTGAGTTTAAAGGTAGTTAAGAAAATGAAAACCACAAAAATGTATGTTTTTTACTATGTTGCAAGCTCAGAAGGTGGACTAGTCAGAAGAAAAATTTCCTGTCCTAATCCTCTCCCATTTATTTTAGTCAGCTGTGGGCTGTGCAGGAAGAAGAGTAGAGTCTAATGGGCTGTGCAGAGAATTGATCACTTGGGGAAAAAGAATTATTAGAGGAGCTTTGCTTGGCATTTTCTGATGCTTTTCTGAAAGCAGGCTGGTGTTCTCTAGCAATCGTTTCTCTTTCATTCTTTCCAAGCTTGACTGTTGCTACTGTGATTTCAGTTGTGTATTTTCATATTCTGTGATAATACCGATGTATCTTTCCTACTCTGTTATCTTCATTTTACCCTTGTGTTGTTTTACTGCAGCCTTCATTCATCTCTCCTCAGCCCCAAATTCCACAGCATGAGATATTAAAAGGAGTTCTAATGTCCTGCACTAAAAATGCTGTAAGCCAAACAATACATGCTTCAGCTGTGTAAAAAAAAAAAAGTTTGTTTTTTTTTCTTAAGAAAGCCGCCCTATTTCTTGTAACATTGTTGTCCCATCTTATATGATAGCTGTCAAAAATTGTAAATTTTAAAAATAGGAAAATAAGGGTATTATTTGCTATTGCTTTCTTTTGGAGCATGTGAACTGATACGTAAGGCCTGGGAAAATCCTGCTTAAAGTTGTAATGGAATTATTGCTTAAAACATTAGCACTTTAACAAAAGATAGACAGATATGACACTTGGGAGGTGTGAACAATAGCTTAGAAACAGATCTTGCAAGTACATATTGCATACTAGATAGTGAGAAAGAACAGTTCAACGTTTACGAGAGGTTAAATCCTAACAAATGTTGACGCAATTTACTTTTTGTGATCTGTTTTTTAAGAGTGATGTCTTGGAGGCTGGGATGGAAATCAGGAGCATGTGTGCAACCTGCTTTTGTTTTTTCCTTCTTCATTATAGTGTGCTGCTGTGGGAAGTTATCAAAGGGCATGTGAAGGAATATAGCCCCATTTAAGATCTGATGGTATTTTTAGTTTATAGCAACAATTAAAAGCTTATCAGGTGGGTTTAGGTGTGAATAGTGATACTATTTCTGGTGATACATAATGTTATATATGATGGGAATACAATACACATATTTTTTTAAGTTTTTACATGAAATTTGGGAATGACATTGTTTTGGCTGAGGTGATTGTTGTTTTAGCTTTGCATCTTTCTTTTTGTTTTAAGATAGCTGCTGTTTGAAATCACGTGGAATGGGGATTTCTGTGCTATGGGCTTTAGAGTGTTTAACAGTGCTGCTTAAACATAGGTGGTGGAGGGTGATGCTTCAAATAGATGTATGCTTAATAAATTGGCAGATAAATTATGAAGACTGATTTTGTCAGAAATAAGCTTGAGCTTTGACTCCCTACCCTATATGACACACCTGCTTTATTCTCAAACATGCTGAGGAGTCAGCCTGTACCATTGGGGTCTGATGGAACTTTTGGGTACCTACATCATTATTAATTTAGAGATGGTGGGGAAAATACAGAACACAGAGAAGAATCCACTAAACTGAAGTATAACTTGCCCCTAACAGATCTGTTTTACTGCTTAAAATAGTCTGTGTTCACAGTAAAATTATTTGACGTTTTGGAGGATAGGCGGCAAGAAAGAAAGTAATACTTACATCTAGTGGGTACTCTTTTTAACTTTTCAATCTTCACTGCAGCTAAATTCCTGCATTTTTAATTAAGGCTGAATACCCAGAGTCTAATTACGATAGTTGTGACTATAATACTCAGCTCTCTACATCTTGTTTTTTCTCTGCCTGCAATGATTGATTCAGGCCCCATCTTACACCAAGCCCTGAGTTTTTCAGTAGCATGAATGATCTTCACACTTGAATAAATCAGAGGTCTTTGTCGTGTCCTGAAAAGTAGCAGGAGTGCCTCTGGGAGCTCCCAGAAGTGCACAGTACTGGTGGTGCTGTTTCCACACTTTATTCTTTTGTGTCCAGATGGAGCATTTGGGGTTGTGGTCATGAGAGGGTATTTTATTTGGAGAGAAAACCTGTGTAAAAGCGTAACAGTTACTGGTTATGGTAAGATCTGCCTTTCAGGTGACTAGAAAAATAATGGAAGCATTATGGCAGCATCTCTTTTCTCTCCCAAGAGTTCTCTACAGCGCATACCTCCCATGAAGTCCAGAACAACTTGTTTCTTCTATTAAGCCTGACTTCCCGTGCTTTATTCCCAATTACACTGCTGTATCCCCTAGTTCATGCTTGTATGTCTGTGCCGATTCCTGTGAGCTTCAGTGAGACTGGAGAGTAGGACCCACTTTGTTTCAAAGTGTGACTAACATGCTAATTTTGCAGTCTCTTCCACATTTTAAATGCTCAGCATCTCAGAAACTCCTATAGTCCTTAATGGATGAGCTAGTACTGAAATTTTGTCATAGGAAATTTCTGTAGGAAAAATGTCACTGTTCTTAGTTTTGCTTCTTCAAGAGACTTAGAATTTGGAAAAGCATAAGGTTCATGTGGGCTATACATGTATAAAAACACGTGCTTATTTGCTAAGGGGTTTGGATGTGTGTTGTATGGAAAAGAGGTGAAATTTTTGGTTGGGGGGTTTTTGGGGGGTTGGTTTTAGTTCAAGCAAATAATTTCTTAATCCTTATTTCTTGTATTGCTTGCCTTTAGGATTTTCTGTTTTGTGTGTTCTTAGTTATGTCTGTATAGTATTTCAAAAAACAAGATTAGCACTATTCAACTGTCATCTGGTTTTGCAAATTATTTCTGATGAGTTTTTATGTACATCTTGTGCTCAAAGTCTGCCACTATTGATTTTTTTTTTTTTTGTAAAATTAGTAAATGGTTTTCTTTCACTTTCTCCACATTTGAAAAAACTGCTCTTGCATCTTACAGGAGTGTGGCTTTGTATTTACACTACATGCATTTCTATAATGTAAAGATTTTGATTTAAACTACTTTCTCTAGACCATTATTTGCACCAAGATTCTGTGATGTCAAGTTTACGGTTTTCATGTGGCTACTCAACCTAAAATCTAAAATTGTTTGTTTAAAGCTTACACGTCCCAATCTGCTTTACAGAGAGAATTATGAGAAGTATGTATGTCTCTGCGGTTCTTAGATGCTAGTGTTTCTCTTTGTACCTCTTTCCTTCAGCAGTGATTTCTTCTGGTCATGGTAGTCTGCTGTGGCAGTGGCATTCTCCTGATATTTCTTGTCAACCACCATACACTTTCAGTAATCCCGTTTTGGATGGCAAATCCTATACATAAAATGTTTCTTCTGGCTTGGTTTGACCCTGGCTGGATGCCAGAGATTCACCCACAGCCATCCTCTCATTTCATCCCCCGCCCCGCCACCGTACAAACGGGGAGAGAGGAAAAGGAAAAAAAAACCTGAAGGGTTTTTGCTACAGCAAGAATGAGGACTATTCTGCTGCCCGTGGGTCACTCCAAAGGGTGCAGTTCTTTGAGCACTGCTCCAGCATGGTCTTATCCCAGAGCACACAGATCCTACCAGGTAGAGAATTCAACTCCAGCGTGGACTCTTCTCTCCATGGGCCACACACTCCTCCTGGGACTCTGCTGCAGTGTGGGCTCCAACGGGTTGCAGCCTCCCTCCAGCATCCACCTGCTCCAGCATGGGCTTCCCTCTCCACAGGCTACAGGTGGATTTTCTGCATGCCTGTGTTCTCTCCATTCCATAGCCTGCAGGGGGGCAGCCTGCTTCACCATGGTTGTCACCATGGGCTGCAGGGAGATGCCTGGAACACCTCCTCCCCTTCCTTCAGCTCTGACCTTGGTGTCTGCATTTGTTGTTACAACCTCTCACTGTTCTTCTCTGGCAGCCATCTTCTTCTTCCTGTAACTTTTTTTCTTCAATTCTTAAATATGTTATCACAGAGGCGTCTCTATGTCTCCTGATTGGCCTAGCGTTGGCTGGCAGTGGGCCCAGCCAGGAGCTGGCTGGCATTACCTCTGCCAGCTATGAGGTAGGCTTCCAGCAACTTCTCGAAGAAAAACCTCCCCCATAGGCCCTCCTGCTACCAGAAAAAAACAGCCACAGCAAACCCAACACAACTACTGACTGCAGCCACACAGGAACTAATAGTCTAGAGTTAGTGCTTTTGAGTAGATAATTATCTACTTCCATTTGTTTTCTTTGAAGATTTTTTTTTTGTTACAAGGTGACTTGGTATCTGATTGTGGAGATTTCAAAGGCATAAATCACTTTAATATTGAGCTGACTTCCAGTAGCCTTTCGTACCCTTAAAAAAATTTTTCTGCTTGAATATCCTGTATGTTTAGCAGTAGTCCTTTAATTTGAGTAGCTTGGGTTCAAGGTTAAACAAGCTATGTAAAAGGTGGTCCTAACCAAACTCATACTTTGTTAGAAGTGACTAAAATTTTAAAACACTGCATCCTTTTTTATTTCTTATTAGAACAGATTGACTTGTACATATAGTTGGCATGGAAGGAGGAGATGAAAAACAAATCTATCTTTGTAACCCTGAGCATTCTGGGGACTGCATTCTAAAGAAAATTTGGGTTGAACCTACAAGGGTGTTTGACGGGAAGGAGCTTGACTTAATTTTCTTGTATTATATAGAACCATCATAGTACAGGATCACAATGGTGGAAGGTACAAGGGACCTCTAGAGATCTCGTCCTATCCCCTCTGCTAAAGCAGATTCACCTACAACAGGTTGCACAGGATCTTCGTCCAGGCAGGTTTTGAACAGCTCCAGAGGGGCCTGTACAACCTCTCTGGGCAGCTGCTTCCAGTGCATTATATCTTTAGTACAATGGTGAGCATCCCCGCCTCTCATGTGGGAGACCAGGGATTAAATTCCCACCAGGGAGGCAGTGGTGCCATTTAATAGTTGGACTCAATGATCCTTGTGGGTCCCTTCCAACTCAGAATATTCTGTGAAAGTATTAAGGTGCACCCTTGTGTGTGTTTGTACCCATTACCCCTTGTGCTGTCACTTGGCACCACTGGAAAGAGCGTGAGTCCGTCCTCTTGACACTCATCCTTCAGATATTTGTGTCCAGGTCTGGCTGAATGGCAGCAGAGGCTTCTGATGTATCAACTACTCCTCCCAGTTTTGTATCTTCAGACTTGCTGAGGTTGGCTCTGTTCCTTCATCCATATCACTGATGAATGAGTTGAACAAGACTGGACCCAGTACCACTGGCTACAAACCTCGAGCTATAGTCTGCACTGCTGATCCCAACCCTCCTGCTATTTGGCCAGTTCTCAAAGCAAGGAAGATAGATGCATAGATGTTTGAATGAAAAAGGGGGAAAAAACCCCAATCAAAATCTTTTAAGGGGCATTCAACTTTGAGGATTCCCCAGGAAGTGGTTGTCTCATCTAATCTTAGCTATTTCTGCTCATTCCTAGAAGGCAGGAACAGTGCCCAGAAAAAATCGTGTACTATGTAGCCAGAGACCTCTGACAGCAATAAAGCGGACAAGATCTAAATAATGTTTTCTTCTTACAGTCAGTCATAAATACACTAAAAGGCCTAATTGGTCATAGTTTATAAATGCTTCCTGACGCTGGTTATAGCATATTTTCACAGCTAAGCATAAATACAGAAATATGTAACATGTAGCTGCAAAGGAGATTCATGTTTAATTGCAAAAATAGGGGATAGAAAAACAAGTGAATCAACAATTCAAGTAGTAAAATCTGCAGTCAGAACCCAAGGATACAGAATAAGCAAGAAAGATTTCTGGTCGAACAAGAACAAATTTAAGATAATAAGGTCAGGAGCTGATGAGGTCGCATTTCACATCTCTTTTTGGTGGAGGAGATTGAGTATTAAAAACACCCAGGGATGGCAAGGAGAAATAGGGAAGAAAGAAGTCTACCAGCACAGTGCCTGCTTCAGAGTCCTAATACCATCACCCATTCACTTCAGCTTCAGCAAGTAAGGACCACAGCCCATCAGTATTTAACTGCATGGCAGAGGCTCGGTGGTCTTATGTAGTCAAAGGTAATTTGGGTTAAGGTGATTAGGGCCTAAGTGTTTGAATATGTAGTGATAATGGCTGATAATGATTAAGAACTTAACCACTGGCAATGTGTGTTGCTAATGAATGTCAGTCTACTTAAGTGTAGTTGTAAAGTTTGCAACTGGTCTTACTTATCAGGTTTTCATATCTCATCACAGCTACCTTAAGACTCAGTGTGTTAAGCTGTCAGTGCTTATCAGGACAGAAGCAATTGAAGCATCTCTACGGGTTTTTATGTTTAAAGCCTAGAATTGCTTTTTCATAGTTAAGAAATTACAGAAATCACAGTTTGAAGATGTACCTGTTTTGAGGAAAAAAACTGTGCTCAGCTTCATCAGAACCAGTGGATGTATGCATGTATTTTGTGAGACTCTAGCTAGGAATCTGTAATGTGCTTACTGTAACTTAGCACTTTCATACATAATTTATGTTCTCTTAAACTCTGGATCGAGTCCCTTGCTTGTGAGCCTTCCTATTGTGTGATCCTAAGTCACAACAGCTAATTATATATTCTTGGGTTTCATGTTTGCAGTACAAGCTCCAAATTCACAGATTAGGTCAAAGTGAAGATGAAAAAAATCCTTTTAGATTCATCCCTATTAAAAAACATTGACTATCTTACACACTCTCTCTTCTGTCCCAGATCCAAGTACTTCCATGTCATCAGTATATGTGTGATCACTAGATTGTGTTTCATTCAATTTTATACAGAGTGATGTAAATTTAGTCTCTGGCTGCCAGAATTGTTCTTAGATGTGATTTCACAAATGTATGCAAAGTTCTGTGTGGTGTGTTAAATTCTTCTAGAAATCTAAGGTTTTTCTTTTAAGTCCTTCCCTTAATTCAAACTGATGTTATTCATGCTCAACCCTCATAACTTTTGGTATCTGATTTCTTTTTTCTTGAGAAGGAGAGAGAGACAGTGCACAAATACTAAAACTTCCACAAAAAAAAAAAAACAAAACAGGATTGCCTCCTACCTACTAGGAAGCCCTGACTGCTCCATCTCCCTTTTCTTAAAATAGCTGCAGAAAGATGGTTGCCCCTCCTTTTCCCTGCCCCTTCCTCTGCACTGGGAAAGAAATAAAGTTATCACTATAATAGGCTT
Organism: Pitta sordida; assembly: GCA_013390025.1. Taxonomy (NCBI): domain Eukaryota; kingdom Metazoa; phylum Chordata; class Aves; order Passeriformes; family Pittidae; genus Pitta; species Pitta sordida. The sequence continues at coordinate 22,655 of WEKX01027778.1, forward strand.
TTCATAAATCTGAAATCCAATGAAATTAAGTGTTTCTGATTTCTCTTGTAAAAAGACCTCAGAGACAAATTAATTAAAATAGGTTACAAAGCTAATATGCAAATCCACTTTAGTACAGTGGTAAGTGTCCCCACCTGGCGTGTGGGAGACCTGGGTTCGATTCCCACCAGGGTGACAGTGTTAAGAGTTGGACTCGATGATCCTTGTGGGTCCCTTCCAACTCAGAATATTCTGTGATTCTGTATAACACTGATCTTGATACAGGGAGAAAATGTCTGTCTGAATAACACAAACTTTTTTTAATGTGTTTTGTAGCTATGGCAAATTTCACCTTTTGTCTGCTGAAACCATAGAATCATAGAATATGCCAAGTTGGAAGGGGGGGCACATCAGGATCATTGTGTCCAACTCCTGGCCCTGCACAGGATGCCTCAAGAAACACTCCCATCATTCTTGTGTTTTACTAGCAAATGCAAGTTGTGGGACGTTTTTAAAATAACTGATTCAAATTTGTGCTTTGGCTTCAGCTGGGCAGAGAGAGTTCCATAAAATTGTTTGCACAAATTGGAGGGCATAGTGTATCATCACCTGTGTGGCCAAAAATGTTTGTTATTGTGAATGAAGGCACCAATTAATGATACAGAAAAATAAATGAGAAAGGGTTTGGCAAAATTTAGAATTCTGATACAACTGTAGTGAAAAGAAAGCAACTGACAAATGCAGACAACTTCGTGTTTGTGAAGGATGAGTGGCGCATTCTGGTTTTTGAGCTTGTTGTACCCTGTGGTCTATATGCAAGTATACCTCAAAAACCTACTCGTTGTACTGGAATTGGTGGCGAAAATCTTTGTGCACAAGTGAAATTGGCTATCTTGGTGTAAATAAGATTTCTGGTGTAACCTTTGGGTAGCCAAGGAACTTGAGCTCGCAGTGCTGCACTAGACACCAGTGTAGGCAACTGTGTGTGTCTTTGCTTCCAAGTAATGTTGTTATTTGTTATCCTTTTGGAAGACATGAGTGCCTATATAGCATTTACACAGCCTAGTTATCCTAAATGAAATGTTTCAGGTGTAAATCATGGAGCTCTTAAAAGTAGCTTGTTTCTTTAGCATGTTACCTGGAAATGAATCTATAGTCAGAGGAAGACAGATTAGTGTGACAATGCTGGACAGCCTTACAAAATTTTCGTGTTTTCCTTCTAAACACTGCTGCCAGTAATGAAGGGCTCACATGTACATGAGTATAATGTGGTATATATATAACATGGAGTATAATTGTGGTTTAAGTACATATTTCTGTACTAACATGATTAAATGCCTTCGTGTCTACCTATATATCTGTAGCTATAGACACCTACATAGTGTATGTTTTTAAATATATATATGTATGTATTTCAGTATGCAGTAGCTGAATTATGATGTAGGATGATATAAGTATGCATGTTCAAGCAAAGACAAAAGCGATGCTTGGACTTTAGATTTTGTCAAAGCTGAACTAGAGCCGCATGTGTAGACACATATTTGCCCACAGTAAATGTACTGAAAAAATGTTGGGTTTTTTCCTTTTTTTTTTCCCAATAGTACTCTGAATTGGTTTTGTCTCAAATGAGAAAACCCCCAAAACCTATAGAACACTTTAGTGCCTGTTTTCAGTTCACCTTTACTGTTGTTACTTAAAGTAAATGAAATGTTAATCAACTTTGTCTTCTGATTTTTTTATTTCTAGATGGTGCAAAAGAATTGCAGTTGCCCAATCAAGATGAACAGAATGGCTTCCTTCAACAAGAAAATAGAACATTCATTTTTTAGAATTATGTCTACAACGTGAAGCATTTAACAGTAGCTATCTTTGAGAACATTCATCTATGACCTGAAATGTCCTGATCCTGGGGAAAAAATGAGATTCCATTAATTAAGTCTATAGTTTTTAAATGCATTTTATGATTAATTATACTTGTTTATGCACAACATGGATACAGAATTCATAAGCCAGAGATTATTTTAACACATGCACATATTTGTATTTGTGCATTCAGTACACAAGATACATAATTTTAATCAAATTTTAAGTAATCTTTTAAATTATCTGTATTTATTAATAAATGAAGTCTTGGCAAGAAGAATTAGTCATCCAAGGACATGAGTAAAGCAGAGTCCCTCAGAATGGATGATAGTTTTGTATTGGGAAAAATCAATAGCTTAAAAGTAGAGCAAGAGGAAGATACCATTAACTGTACTCTAGAAAGAACAGATATAAAGACAGAACAAGATGATCTCAAACATGCGGACAGCAGTGATGAACAGGAAGACAAAGAAAAGAACTTCATTGCCAACAATGCTGGCAAATATTTGTCCACAGAAAATGAAGATGATTATGGATCTCTTTTTTCTCAATATAGTAATACTCTGTATGATGTAGCAATGGAAGCTGTGACACAAAGCCTCCTTTCTAGCAGAAACATAAGCTCCAGAAAAAAATCACCTGCTTGGAATCATTTTTTTATATCTCCTAGAGATAGCACTAAAGCAATATGTATGTACTGTATGAAAGAGTTTAGCAGGGGTAAAAATGAAAAGGACCTGAGTACAAGTTGTCTCATGAGACATGTGAGGAGAGCCCATCCCACTGTACTAATTCAAGAAAATGGAACTATGCCAGGTATATCCTCCTTTTCTTCATCTACATTATTGCTGCCACCTCAGTCTGCAGATGTTGGAGATCTGAGTTCTATGTTATCCCCCATAAAACTGGTCAAGAAAATGGCTTCTAAAATACCATCTCCAGATCGAATAATTGAGGAATCTGTTTCTGTTGTTTCTCCTGAAGAAATATCAGATCTCTCAGTTTCTGAAAAATGCAGCAAAGAAGTAGTCATGGTTGGCTCATCTCCACAGCTACCCAACAACCAATATGATGACACTGTTGAGAATGTAGCAGAAAAAACAGTTGTAATTCCAAAGAGTGCATCAGGTTCTAGAAGGAGATCTGCTGTCTGGAAACATTTTTATTTGTCACCTCTAGATAATTCTAAGGCTGTTTGCATCCACTGTATGAATGAATTCAGTAGAGGAAAAAATGGAAAAGACCTGGGAACAAGTTGTTTAATAAGACATATGTGGAGAGCCCATCGTTCCATTGTCCTGCAAGAGAATGGGGGTGGTACCAGCATACCACCTCTCTACACTGCACCTCCAACACTGTTGCCTTCTTTATTACCATCAGATAGCGACCTGAATTCTATGTCATCTTCTCCTGGAAAACTAATGAAAGAACCAACTTCTGTTTCTTCTTCTCCAGACAGAATCTCCGAGGAGATCCACACTAATCTAACTTCTGGAGATGCTCTCGTGGAAGATTCG
>WEKX01027778.1:51396-92086 GCA_013390025.1 Pitta sordida
GGCGGTTCCCAGTGGGGAGAGGGAGAGGCAGTGGCAGCGGGCCTGGTCTGCGCCCGGGGCTGCGCTCCGGGTGTGTGTCTGCCGGGACCGCGTCCCTGGCTGTGCCTCAGCGAGTGACGGTGCAGCGGCGGATCCCGCTCCGGGAGCAGTCGCTGTGCGGGGGCGGGTGGGGGGCAGAGCTCCTCCGACTCTGCCGCCAAAGGTGTTTTATTGCTTTGGTGCAGAAAGGGTGGCAGTGCTCGGTTGTAGCGTGCCCGGCTCTCTGGTGAGTGCTGGTGGAGAACATTATCGCCAGCCGTTCTCTGCCTGTTGTCACCTGCCACAGCCGCACATGTGGCACATCACGTCCAGCGCAGCCAGCGAGGGGCTGCTGTGCCTTGTGACAGGTGCTCGGGGCTCTTGGTGCGGCACTTGACCTGCGGGAGTTTTCTGCCAGGTCGGGTTTGGGGGCCTTGACTGTAACTGGGAACAGCTGTGCGTTTAAGTTACGACGCGGTGAAGATTGGGCTAAGTGTTACCAAAGGTGCATGAGGTAAAGAACGTAAAGGACAAGGGTATAAAGTTCATACATGTATGGGTTGTTTTTTCTTGTGAATCAAGACTGTATCAAGGCCTTGCTTGTGCATTTGGAAAATTATGTTATGCTGTAACTTACCTTTTATCACTTTTGCACCTCTAGCTGTTTCCTTCACTTAGCAGTTTGATTGGCAGCTTCAGAGCTTTGCTGAAGTTTCTGCATGGTGTTTTTCACAATTTTTATATAAGCATTTACTATTGCCCTTAATTTTTTTAGAAAGAAACTCGATGTAATTTTTGTACTTTTTATTTGTAGGGTTTAGCAGATACAGCTAAAAAGAACTTTGGTGGTGGAAACACAGCTTGGGAAGAGAAGACACTGTCGAAGTATGAGTCCAGGTAAGCTTCCTCAGTAGTTCTCCTTCAGCTTCATTTTGTATCCACTTTGTGTAACTTCACTGTACCAGTGTTCGTCTTGAACTTAAATAATGAACATTGTATCAAAAGATTTGCTTTTCCAAGCCTTAAATTCTTGATTTATAAAATGTTATATTACACTACAGTGAATCCCCTCTGTATCGTGACTCCTCCTTTACGACCCCGTCCATTTGTGAAGCAATTTTTTCACAGTCCAGCTTTCAGCATTTGCGATATTTCATAGCCAGCGCATGCGCTGTACTTACGCTTTGCCGAGGGGCGGTGCTGGCTCTCCCTGTGAGGGGGTTTCTCCAGCACAGCCTCGAGTTTACAGTCCTGCCGCAACATGCCCGGCCCCTGAGCCGGTCCTGTGTGTCTCCGTGCCCAGTGCCTACAGTAGAAGGGTCACGCTGCACTATGTCCCAGGCGGCCACTGAGACCCAGTGCAGCACCACCACAAGACATACATGTATTCGCATGTACAGTGTATGTATGCACGTATAATTTATAGAATTTAAAAAAGTGTTGTGGAAGCTTTATACGAGCTGACTTTCTCAACGGCTTAATAAAATTCAAACTGCCTTTAGGGGCTCTGGACTGGGGACAGCAGGGAGNCTCAGAAACGGTTCCCTTTGCTCACTTGTGCTGAGAGAGACAAGGGGAAGGAGCAGAGAATTGCGCGTAGCACTGTGGAGTTCCGGGGCGTGGAGCAATGGGCATGGCCTGCATGCATATTAACTACCTGTAGTTCTTTGCGAGTTTAGTGTTTTGTGACAGTCTTGGCCTGTCCCTTTCCTCGTGATGGAGGGGGTATAACTGTATAATGTAGTGATTATAGTAAAGACTGAAACCTCTTATTAACCTTTATCTTGTTGCTGAAGACAACTGAAATGAATTCTGTCATTGGTAGTACAGTAGTCCCCAGTTACTCTCAGGCTCTTGGGTCTCCCCCTCTTCACGCAAGTTCTGGAATCTATAAGGATAGCAAACCCACTAAGTATTCAAGTACGCCACACCTGTAGCCATGCCCCCTCCACTAATAAGGTCTGGAGGACGGTCCTGAGAGCGCAGCTCCCTCTGTAGTGCCTCATTGAAGTGGAGGAAATGCCTTTTGCCACTTCCCAGCTCCTGGAAGAGAGATGCTTTTCCAAGTACAGAAAGCAGCACGGCTGGGAGCAGGGAAGCTGGCACCTAGCCCTCCCACGGATCCAAGCGGGTGCAGAGCCTGCTGCCACTATCCTTTCCGTGCCATGTCTGTGCTGGGTTTTATTGGGGTTTTTATTGGGGGTTTCTGGTTGCTGGTGTGTGTCTCTTGTGTTCAAACACAGTGGAGGTGGCACACCGCTCCAGAGCAGGACTCTGGGGGAGGCTTGGGGAATGAGTTTGGTGCTGGCTGGAGTGGTGCCATGGGTACTCTGGTGCTGTGCGACAGGAGTGACAGCTGAACGGGCCAGGACAGTCCCTGCTGTTCAAAGCGGCTGCTTTGTTTGGTGTTTCTTTTCCCAGGAATGTAACAGCCCTGAGCAAAGCTTTCGACTTTCTGGCAGGAGTGGGTGCAAGCAGGCAATGCTGAGCCGGGGTGCAGAGCCAGGGCAGCTGCAGAGGTTCGCTCCCAGTTCACCACCTAGCAGCTCAGCTGCCTTCGCAGATGCGAGGACTCCAGCCACCTTCACAACGGTTGTGCCCCTGGCAGTATGGGTGGCTCTGACCTACCCTTTAACCCGTAACAGCAGAAGGGAGGGCAGAAGGCGAAACAGCCTGTCATGGGAGGGAAGCTGACCATCAACGCTTCTCCCCGGCTTGCTGCCGCCCGCCCCATCCCTGGCATGTGGCAGCTGGGGTCCACCTCCTGGCTCCCACTGAGGCTGTCTGCAGGAGTGTGGGCCAGCAGTGGCCGCGCAGGGCAAAAGAGCTGATGGCTTTTCGCAGCGGCTCCTGAGATGTGCAGGGCTGGGGTGGAGGGGAGCCAGTGCAGCACCAGAGGACAGGTGTGTCCCACGCCAGGAGCGCCTGTAGCCCTGCTTGTCTGTGCGCCTGCTGCCCAGCCCTCAGCTCTCCCCTTCCCTCTCCTACCCTCCCTCCACACCTCCTCTGCCCCACACATCCTACAAGGGACACCCCAGGCTTGTCGGATATCAACTGTTTCTGTGTTTGTGACACAGCAGTAAACATCTACGTACAAAAAACCAGTATACATAGATACTCTCCAGAAGGAACTTTTTATTTTGGATAGTGAGGGAGATTCTGGTGCCAGCACGGGGATCGGATTCTGACGTCGGCAGTCTGCGCCGCTGGCACTGGGACGCACCGGGCTATCCCACCCATGTCACTCTGGTGTGGACAGAGCTGAAACACGGTGCCGAGTCAGTGGCTCCGCTCCCAGCCGCCTGGGGATTAAATCTCCTGTCCGCCGCCCCCCCGAGGTCGGCATTGGCAGCGGCAAGCATCACCCACCTTCCCTCAGTTCGCAGCAGTGCCTCTCTGCTGTACCTGGAAGTGCTGGCACAGCCCTGGTGCCTTTGCGCCAGTTATGTGGCAGCTCTCCCGGCTTCACGGAGATGGGACCGGCTGCCCTTTCTCATAAATGGTGAGAATTAAGCATGTGCGGCAAGTCTGGTGGGCGGTGACGGTGGGGGGGACCAATTATATATTCACGAACTGATGGGTTTGCGGTACGTTCTGCACATGGGCCGAGGTCGCACAACCCACTGAAAAATCACTCGCAACTATTCGGATCCAGCAAATTACGGATCGCAAATATGTGGAGGATCACTGTAGCAGATTTTTTATGTTTACCCATTAAAGTCCTAAAATAATGATCCTAAATAATGGTCTGTAGTTTATTGATAGTCACATAAGGTACAGAGTGATGCAATACTTGTTTTAGCATTAAAGCAGTATCTCGTCGTTAGAGTTGTCACTACTACAGTCCTAAACAGATTACTGTACTCCTACATATATGTCTGATTACAGAGCGAAGTAATTTGATATCTTTCTTGTGAACTTCAAATTAATTTTTTATCTTAGTTGGAACATTGAGATGTTACTATGAGCTTCACAGGCTTCTATCAAATATTAACAGTACAGAAAGTTTTTTGTTGAACATGAGAAGTTCTGCACTCCAGTTTTCTGGGAAGCTAAAAATCTATCATCTGTCAAACCTACAATCTACATAATAATTTGCAAGTAAGCCATGAGGTTCTCATGGTCATTTTTTTTTTTTTTTATTGGAGTAATGTTCTTTATTGTGATATTTGCTGTGTTTTGGAACTAAATCAGAACACACCATAAACAGATGAATTGTTCTAGGCTGACATCTGACTGCTCTGTCATGTCTTGGGTTATATTGAATGATAAATTAAAGCTTACGCATTTCCTTCTCTCTTGTAGTGAAATTCGTCTTGTGGAGATCATAGAGAATCTGTGTGACAGTAGTAACTTTGAATGTAACAACATGGTAGAAGAACACGAAGAACATATAGAGAAATGGTGGTTCAAATTGTAAGTACCATTCTTTTTGGTAGAGATTTTTGTGTGAACAAGTTATCTTAAGAGGATGAACTACACGCATAAACTATAAACATAAATCTTGTGCCTAAGCAATGGCAGTATGAGTAATTCTTGATTTTCTTTCTAGAGTTGCCATCGGGTACAGCTGGGTTCAGGCTGACTTTTAGTATCATGTTCTGCTACGCTATGTTCTTTTTGATTTTTAATTCCAGCAGTGTTGCACCAAAACATCCAGTCTTACTACTCATACACTGTCTACTCATTTACCAGTGGGATGTCAAGGCAAACTAACACTGGAAAATTGTGAGATTTAGTCCTGTATTTATTTTCTGTTGTCATAAAACTGCAAGGTTTGGTTCTTGTGGATTTTTTGTTTGTTTTTTTCCCCAAAACTGCATTTTGTTCTCTTGGCAAACAAAAGAACAGTTGATGCTCATCAGTCTACAAATTGGTCTCTTGAGGATGTAGAGTAGCAAATTACTTTTTTTACCTGCCTCTTAAGCTAGTCTGTGATTTCTGTTATAACTAAGCTTTTCGTATACTGATCTAAAATATAAGTAGTGCAATGATGGCAGTGTAGCATTTAGATTTCAATATCTGTTTAATTCCAAATTATGTTTCTTCTAAGCGTTTTTTCATTAAGTTACATTGTCAGCACTCCCAGTTAGCTAGAATTCAGTAATATGAGCTGCTATTACAAGCTTCATCCAGTTATGAAAGGTTATTTGATAGTGAACTTTTTTTAATGATGGCTTTATCCTTTTACCTAACTATACTGGATTGTCAGTTGAAGGAAATAGGATAGCATAGAAAAGAATATTTCAGCTGGAAGGAACCTACAATGATCACCTAGTCCAACTGCCCGACACTTCAGGGCTGACCAGAAGTTAAAGCATTTTCTGGTCCAAATACCTCTAAAACACTGACAGGCTTGAGGCATCACCCACCTCTCTAGAAAGCCTCTTTCAGTGTTTGACCACTCTCTCAGTAAAAAATGTTTCCTAATGTCCAGTCTAAACTTCCCCTGGTGAAGCTGTGAACTCTTCCCATGTGTCCTATCACTAGATACATGAGATAAGAGATCAGCACCTCCTTCTCCACTTCGCCTTAGAAAGCTGCAAAGAGCAATGAGGTCACAAGCAGAGTCCTTAGTTGCTCCTCATATAGGACATGACTTCCAGAAAGGTGAGCTTCGCAAACCAGAATCTTAAATTTGGCTTGACTTTGTGGAACTGAAAGAAACTGTCCTGTACTAGAGAACTTCATAAACTAGAGTTCCTAAAATAAACAAGCCATTCATAAAAACCCCCATTTTTTTACAAGTTTCTGTATTTAATAGACCTTTTGATTGCAATTGATTGATTGTCTTCTGTTCTTTAACCTGCAAATATCATTCAGTCTCTCTGGTAGTTTCTAAAGATAATTTTTTTGTCCATGCATACCTTCCATGTTTTTTCACAAGTTGTTACATAAAGAGTGGTCAATCACTGGAACAGGCTCCCCACAGCACCCAGCTGTCAGAGTTCAGGGATCATCTGAAGGACACTCTCAGTCATATGGTTTAGTGTTAGGAAGTCCTGTGAGGAGCAGGGACTTGGACTTGATGATCCCTTCTAACCAGAGATATTCTATGGCATTCAGTAAATTTACGTTTCAGGGTCTGAGCCTTACAATCGATATAGTCAGATGTAATAGCTTAGGAAGAGAAGCTGCATATGCCTTGGGAGCTGCTGAAGACTCAAAAGACTCATTTTAGACTACAGAATATCTAAATCTTTACTAACGTTTGAGACTTCAGTAGGAGAAACAAGCTCATGCCAAATCTTAAATTTTAAAGCAAGTCAGAGGAGCAAAGATAGCAGTGCTGGTCATGTGACCAAGATCAGAGGTGTGCAGTCATGATGGCGAGTGAGAGATTTACGTTGTCTGACTTGTACATATTCATTACATGTCTTAGAATAGGATGGGCTATTACAATTAGTTCTAAGAATTCATTTACATAGGTCCACCTTTACCTCCACCCTTTTAGGCATGCATCTTTGGTCCTGGTGGTAGTCTTCGGGAGTCTTCAGGGATGAAGGCTGTAGGTCTTCCCCATCCTAAACTCTTCACCTCTTGAGTTGAATTGGCTCCAACCAGCTGCTTGAATCCCCCCTCGTATAGGTCTCAGGAAGCATTTCAACCATAGACCTTGATTTTTGATATATGGAGATAGTGTACTATACTTACTTTGCTAATTAGTTCTAAGTCTTGATACACATATTTAGGTATTGTACCATACTTTCTTTGGTAATTAGTCCCTACTTGCACAGACTTGGTTGCATAATGGTGAAAGCAAAACTACTTGACCCTTTCTCATTTCTTGCATGTTTAAGAAAAACCTTATTTTACTGCTTTATTATGAACATTGTAATATCAATTGACAAAAGCAAAAATTTTTTAACCAAACCATTACATCTCACATTCAGCATCAACAATACCGAGATCTGTGAATTGTCTTTCAGAACTACAGTAGTCCTCATAGTTGCTTGCCAAATTGCATCTAGTGATTTCATTGTTAATTGGGAGTGTGTGCTAGTGCTCAAGTAGTACATAACTAACTTCTTAATATTCAAAATCTTTCTAAAATAATACTTGATTGATGCTAAAAGAGAAGAGAAATTTTGACCCTAACACCAAGTTGCCAATAATTTGAGCAAACATTAATATCTGTCATGGGTGATCTTCTCTATAGCTGAGATAAAGATATAGCGTTTATCTTTAAGAGGAGGACATTTAAGTCTTTAAGTCTTCCCTAAAAGTAAGGTGTTTTTAAAAGTGGTGCATGTGTGTATGAACATGAATTATTTGTTGTCTTAATTCATATTTTTCTTAGATATAATCTGTAAAATTTGAGTAGAGATTTTTAATAGTATTGTAGTTTAAAAGGTAAATTTTCAAGTTGGCAGATTTCTTCTAGAAATTGGTTCCTGAAATAGGATCATCTTCATAAGAAGTAGGTTTCTAATCTGTCATGCAGAATAGATTTCTGTCTTGTCTTGTGCTGGGTTAGTTGAGTTACCTTTGTAATCTAGTTGAGTTACCTTTGATTACCTTTTGTCATCTTTGTTCTTTTTGTTTGTAAATTAATGTCTTTCATATACAGAAAGAAGAAGTATCCTGATTTGTTTAAGTGGTTTTGCATTGAGACAATAGAAGTTTGCTGCCCTGCTGGAACTTACGGACCTGATTGCCTTGGTAATTTTTCTTTTGAAAAAATCAGAAGCAGATATGTTCTTTCTGCCTGTTTGTTTCAGTCTTTCCTGACATGGATAAAATACATGAAGTACAATATTCTACCTGAGATACTGGCTGCCGTGTAGTGTGTACGTGCCTGCTGCCTCATAATTAGATAGCTGCCTTGTGAATATCTTGCCTGAATAAAAGTCTTCTTCTGGGTATGAAGTAATGTAAAGCTATCAAGATGTGCAGAATCCATCTGATCTGATGCTCACATCCACACCTGACCTATACTTAAAGGCTCTCTGTGGCATCAAGTCTGGGTTTTAGGTGTCCTTTCAGAAGCTGTTTCGACTAGAATCCTTGACCAGTTTCAAGAGTAAACCAGCTAAAACAGGTGGAGAATTAAATGAAGAAATTTGCAACTGAGGATCATTTGAAAAGGCAATGAGAGAAATTGGGTAAAAGCAGGTGGGAGATAAAAGTAACATCTTTGCAGAAGTGATTAAAGATATATTTTGGCTTCTGAAGCTTATATAAGTTATAAATCTCTAAAACCTCACCTTGAGAGATCAACTTTGGCCTCTTATTTATTGCTAAAAATTAAGTGCCCCTTCCCTCATCATCACCATCATGGTTAAGCTTCATGAACAAAGATACAGGAAGGGCTCTACCCACACTTGCTACAAACATGCTGATGACTAAAAAGGCCAATACAGGATAGACAAGCCTGGGTACAAAAGGCACAGCGGAAAGTCTTGATCTAAATGATTGCTGGTAGGTTTTTACAACTGCAATGTAAGCCTTCTCAGATCCAGAAAAAGTAGATACCAACTTTATCCAGGAAGTTAGGAAAATTAATAAAGTTCAAAGCTATGGTATTTACCCAAAATTAAATTGATAACTGAACTTTTCTGGAGATTGTTTTGAGTTTCTCTAATGCTTGAGTATGTTACTGAACACTCCTTTGTTGCAGACTTTTTGGTTATTCTCAATGGTAAAAAAGACTTTGGAAATTATATCCAGATTTAACATGACTCTTCTATTAATATTTATTTTACTCTCTATGAAGAGAGCGGGACTTCAGGTGTTTGTCTGAGAATAGGAAATTGCATCCTTTAATATCTGATTTTAAAATACTTTTGATTCTTTTTAGCTTGTCGTGGTGGATCAGAAAGACCTTGTCATGGAAATGGCCACTGTGATGGTGATGGTACCCGGGGTGGAGATGGCTCATGTAGCTGTAACAAGGAGTACACAGGAGAATTTTGTTTGGACTGTTCTAGTGGTTACTTCAGTAGCTTGAGAAATGAGACCCATTCTGTTTGTACAGGTAATGAAATTTTAACACATGCAAATATGTTTGTTTTACTTTTCAGTTGCAAACAAAGGTAGAAACAGTTTGTACAAACAAATACAGAAACAAAACATAGTTTGATCAATCAGCGTTAAGCATAAATGACGTGTCAGTCAGTTTGGTAGAAGTCAAAGGTTTCGCTAAGTCACCCTTCCAGACTGCCCTTGATTTTTAATTTATTTTCTGCTTTAAATTAAGAAGTAGAATTCATATGTATCTTTGCCCCTCTAATTCCCTAATACTGTTAAGATCTTGAGCCAAAATTACTACATACTGGACTACTTTGAAAGCTAGGTTTTCCTCATGTCTCAGATAAACTTAACTAGAATAAATCGGCATGAAAACAGCTGATATGTAGTTAGATTTTGGTTAGGTATGTCTAAGATTAATTTTGAGTCAGCTCGTAGGAATAAACTCTTGCAATAGTGTTTTTACACGCTTGAGATTCAGCAACAACCTACACCCTGACCCTGGGGTTTAGTAAGATTGTTTTTCAACAGTCTATTTTTTTTTAATCTGGTTTTGTAGTAATTTTTCTGTTGCAATTTGCTTTATATTGTAATACATAGCATGTGTATGTTATATGGTGTGTTATGTATGCATGTAATATATATGTATATATAAAAAAATATACATATGCAGCTGGATTTCTAGTATATTTCCTTCCAAAGTTCTTCAGAGTGATATCACTATAGACATTGCTCCCCTAGCTGATTGCAAGTGAAGCAGTGTGAGGATTTCTTAGGTAGAAGTGCGGAGTCTGATGTTGAAACTGATGTCCCAAACCTCAGGGGCTGTGCAAAGTTTACTTACTTGATATCTTCCCTATTATTTTGGAAATTAGACTTGCCATTTCTAGTCGCTAGAGTTTCATGGCACTGCTCTCAGTGTGCAGATGACTGTAATTGCCAGGGTTTTTTCCCGGGGTAAAGTAATACCTCGCTCATTCACACCTTCTGATTCGTGGCTTCGCTGACTCATGGTTTCTTAATCCGCAAATAGTATTTGTGGATTCACAGAGTTTTCGTATATTCATGCTTCCGGTTTCGCAGATTCGTGCCTTTTGCCACAATTTGCACCTTTTGCCACAATTCACGATCATATATTCACGGTTTTTGCCATAATTTGCGGTCACATGTTCGTGGGGGTTTTTTTGCTGCAAACCTAATTCGCAGATTGGGCTATTTGCAGGACCCACGGCAGACCCATAGTCTGCAGAAGAAAGACTGTATTTGGGGTGTTTGTGGTAGTTTGGTAGGCTAGAACTGCATGTTTATAAATTAAATCTCAACTTTATGGAGATGCCATCTTGTGAATGTTTAAGCTATTAAAATATGATAGCATCCAGTTAATCCTAAATAAAGGGGTTTTCTGTAACTTGTGTGCCCAGACCTGTCTTGGAACCTCTCAAAGAAGTTCAGGTTGTAATTTTCTCTTCTCTCAGCCTGTCATGCTGCCTGTAAAACGTGTACTAGTTCAAGTAACAAGGACTGCCAAGACTGTAAAGAAGGCTGGATTAAAGATGAAGATGGAGCTTGTGTGGGTGAGTAATACTTGGCAGACTTCAGACAGGTTTTGTAGTAACAATGGATGGTTACATTAGATGACACTGCTTTGAGTTTTATTGTGTTTTATGGAAATGCTCTGTCAGTTTAGATTTCCATAGTTTTTATAGTCTTTCTTCCTAACTTGTTTCATGTTGAAGAAAAGCAGTACAGTAATACCTTACCCTTTGCAAGGAATGGGTCTTGTCAGGGTCTCGTGAAACGTCTAATTCGCAAACACGCATGAGTCATTAATATGCATGCAGGCCACACCCATTGCTCCACCCCCCCCACCACTCCGGAGCGCTGGGGAGCATTTTCTGCTCCTCCCCACAGGCTCTCACAGCACAAAGGAGCAAGGGGAAGCGTTTCTGACCCCTCTCTGACTGGGGAGACCCCGTGAGAATCCCTGGGCTTCTCTTCGGCCATGCTGCCGCTTCTGCAGCGGGGCTGCTGCCGCCGCTCATGCTTGCACTGCCTCCACAGTGGAGAAGCTCTGGGACTGCGGTAGGGAAGGGATGTCCCCAGATCTGGTCCACACTCTTGGAGCCTGGGAAACCTTAATTTTTGGGCATGTCCCGCCGTTGCCCTGTCCCAGCACACAGCAGTTACCTCACTGCCCCACCAGCCCAGCCCCCCTTTTGTGGGGCCCTTTCCCTGGGGCTATGTCATCACCAGGTTCACCGGGCATGCAGTCCTCAGGCACAGACTGCATTGCCTTCCCTGCCTGTAGCTGTGGAGACAGTAACACACATCTGGCAGGGGTGAGTCTCCCAGCTGGGCTTAGAGTAACAGGGGACAGTTTGGCTTGTGGCGGTGCTGCGCTGGGTCTCAGCAGCCACCTGGGACATACCACAGGGTAAGGCTTCCACTGGAGGGACTGGGTATGGAGAGACAGGAGCAGGGCAGGGAGCGAGGCACAGCGCCGTGGGACCATAAATGCCATGGGAGTGGGAGGCACTGCATGCCCTCCCCACAGGGCTGGGCCAGTCCCACCCCACAGGGAGTGCTGGCACCGCCCCTTGGCGAAGCAGACGCACTGTGCATGCATCATCCGGGAAGCTCCCTGAATCACTGAGGCAGTTTTGCAGGAAAAATTTCTCGCAAACCAGCGAGGTAGCAATGGAGGGGTCGCTTTCCTCACCATTGATTGCTTGGTGATTATAGTTGTCTTTATCATACTCTTCGCTGTAGATCTTTTTAGTGTAGGGGAATACAGATAGCAGGAAGTGGAGTGTTTCTTTTTAGATAGTTTTTCTGGTGTTTATATGAATGCTAACCAATGCCCTACTCTTGATTTAAGCTATTTTGTCAACTGCTGGAAGATTCCTTTAAACTTACATGTATATTTTGTAATAATACCACAATTACTTTCACACAACTTTGTCATAAATACTCAACCCTAGTAGAGTTCAAACATTTCACTAAAAGCCATGTATGCTAGCTTTTCCTAATATCTATCTTAGTGTTTAATTTCTTTTCTGAGGAGATAAGTATGAAACACTTCAGGAAAAATGCAAATATCAAAAATATTCCTAATGCAGAAATGCACTAGAGGGAGAGTAGCACAGTCTGACTGGTTGACTTTGACCTGTTAAAGACACTTAATGCCTGGAAACAGTGTCTTTGAAATTATGTGAGCACTGCTTCCTCTTTCAGATGTCAGTGAGAACTGGGTTTGGAATTACAACTCCTGCAATACCTGCTTAGGCAACTATTGAAATATTCTAGGAGTGTTTTAAGATGCTTTGCTATTGTCTTCTCTACTGCTTTTTTTCCCCCAAATAATCATTGCCACTAATCAAGTATCACTCAATTGAGTAATCAGAAGGAATGATGTGTGCAGCAACAGGATGACAGTGACAGCAATGGAGCTGAAATAACCTTTCTTTGTCTGAATTTTTAAAGTAAATACTGTTGTGCCTTTTCCTTGAAATCATAAGACCAGCATATTTAAACTTGCCTGGTGGAGCTGGTTTTCAGCTTGACTGCTCCGAACCATAACCTAGTTTGCTGCAATTTGCTTTGTGTAGAAAACTAAGAGGTGTATGTGTGTGCATTGCTTTAAAAAGTTCCATCGCTTGGTAATGTAGTAGTAGAGGAGAAAACAGTATTCCAGAAGAGTAGTCTGTGTGCTTGTTTGTTATGGTAGTCACATAAAAAGTATAAATGCATTACTTGAAAGGGACTGACTTAAAAATTACAAGTATTGCAGGTATTCTGAAAGTTTATTTAATTTGAATTATTGAATTTCTAGTACATCTGTCATTGTCATCACAAAACATCTTCTAAGGATTGGTTTTGACTTTTGTTCAGCTTAAACTTACACTTAAAACAGTGTATGTTACCATGCTACTTCTATGTCTAATATGTTGCATATCTGCTCCCAAACCCATTGCAACACCTATTCTCAGTGCAGTCACTTTATAGCATTCAAGTATTAATTGTCTATTTAATCATGACTACTGTTTTAGGTAACTTGTCACATTTTATCTTTCAGATTTAGATGAGTGTGCTGCTTCTCCTTGCAAAGAACACCAGTATTGTTTGAACACAGATGGATCTTTCTCATGCAAAGGTTTCTTTTTAATCTGCTGTTATATTTTACTGCCTAGAATCCTAATCTAATGCTAGTAGGGGTATGATACCAAGCATTTGGTACAGTGTGGTCTAGTTCTGTCTGAGCATGTGGAGGATGAGGCTTTAGATATGTTGTATGAGGAAAGCAAGAGATTTCTGGTTATTCCTACTCTGCTCTTGTGAGACCCTCACCTTGAATACTGCATCCAGCTCTGGGGCCCCCAACATAAGGAAGGTATGAACTTGCTTGAATGGGTCCAGAGGATGACCATGGAGTCCTTGCTCAGGGGCTGGGTCACCTCCCCTATAAAGACAGGCTGAGAGAGCTGGGATTCTCCAGCCTGAAGAAGAGAAGGCTCTTGGGAGACCTTACAGCAGCGTTCCAGTACCTAAAGGGGCCTACAATAAGATTGGAGAGGTACTTTTTATAAGTAGCGGGCAGAAGAAGGGGGAATGGCTTCACACTGAAAGAGAGTAGGTTTAGATTAGATATTAGGAAGAAATTCTTTACTTTGAGTGTACTGGGGAACTGGACCAGAGAAGCTGTGAGTGCTCCATCCCTGGAAGTGTTCAAGGACAGGCTGGATGGAGCTCTCAGCAATCTAATTTAATGAAATGTATCCCTGCCTGTGGTAGGGGGATTGGAACTGCTATATGATCTTTAAGATCAACTTCCAGCTCAGCCCATTCCATGACTTTGTGTGTGGGTAAGCTTTCTGGCTTTAAGGATGGTGTTTTAAACCTCAGAGATACAAGTCTTTTATTTATGAAATATTTTTCTCTTTAGCATGTGATGCCAGCTGTGTAGGTTGCACAGGAGAAGGCTCTGACAAATGTAAGGCCTGCACACCTGGATATGTGAAGGAAGGTGAAAACTGTACAGGTTGGTGGATTTTAGCAGTACATGGCAGAAACCTAGTTAGCTTGCTCTGATTAGCCATGCTGAGGAGTTGATAAGTATACTCAGATTTTTTTGCCTCAGTTCTCAGCCTGTCAAAATGAACTCAGTCGTTCTGGTATTAGCTGCAAACACGTTCACAAGACCTTCCTTTATATTACTGAGCTAATATGCTTGACAAGGCTTAAAGTGAACCACTTGTACAAAGGAACGAAGTATTTTATAGCACGTTTGCAAAACAGCTACATGAGTCTCTTTTCAGTTACCTACCACTTCATCAGATGTGTGCATCTATATCCATTCTGTAACAGAAAACAAGGAATGCAGTGTGGGTTCTGCTTTCTGTTAATCCATTATTGTTCAAATAATATTCATAGTGAATTATAACATGAAATTAGACTTTCTCTGTGGGGAAGAGCAGAACAGACGCATAATCCTAAGTAGCTATTAACTATGGTGTGGTATTTACAGGCTCTGGTCCCTTTAGCTGTACTATGGTGACATAAATAGAAAATGCCTGTGGGAGAAATGTTCAGTAGATTAAGATGAACTGCTTAATTGTGATGAATGTAACTGCTTAATACATTTCTCCACACAGGGACCTGCAAAACATAAAAAGAAAAAAAAACATTACTGTCTGAATAAATTCGAAACCGTCTAAATCGTGAAGAATCAGATTATTTTAACAGAAATTAAATCTGTTGCAGCAGCATTATGCTCCTCAGTGTTTTTAATATTTGAGTAAAATTTTGTTTATATGGCTGAGCACAAGTAAATTTTAGAACAACAGTAATGGCTCTTTTTTTTTCCCTTATTCTATCTATAGATATAGATGAATGTAACCTTGAAAAGGTCTGTGTGAAAGAGAATCAAGACTGTGTTAATACATCAGGTAGTTACAAGTGTGTGTGTTCAGAAGGGTTTGAAGATAAGGATGGCACATGTGTTCAAACTGTAAAACCAGGCAAGTAGCTTTTCAGTGACAGTTTTTAAAAAATATGCTATGTTGACAAGGAGACACTTAATTTCACACCTTTATTTTCTTTATATTTCATAGCTTGTTAGGGTAGTTATTTCATCCCCAAGACCATTTATTCCTCTTGTGCTAGTAACTTGTAAAGATCTGTATTGTATTGCTACTCAAGACCACTCAGTTTCTACCTTCTACTCACTAGTACTTTAAAATCAGTTTTGTACTCCTCCGATGCAGATACTCGGGGTGTCAGTTACTATGTTTTTAATGTGGCCTGCCATTTTATGAGACTAAAAGTAAAATGAAAAGCCTACAAACTGGCTTAGTTTTTTTATTTAGATAATGCTTTTCTCAATACAGTCGGGTCTCGTATATCACAGAACTGTGGTCTTATTCAGGTCCTGCGAAGCCCTAGTTCCGCATTGAATGGCAACTCATTAATGTGCAAATGCCCCACACCCTTGGACAGCCCCCCAGTGCCGTTTCGGCATGGTGTTGCTGCGTATTGGTTGCCGCGGTGGCCGCGCCAGGGGAGTGGCGAAGCGGCAGAGCCGCGGGCAAGCCCAGGGAGTGAAGGTGGTGAACGGTGGAGCTGCCACAGTGACTGTGCGGGTTGATTTGCATATTCATGACTGCCTAATTAAATATTCTTGCGTGCCAGGTCGCGCATGCACAGTTGCGAAAAGGGGCCTCCTTAATCACTGAAAAATCATGCCGCTAAGGTGTAATGCCGCAATATGGGGGGCGCGAAGTGGAAGAGGGCCGACTATGATAAAATCGTGCTGCTTTTTAAAGGCAGTTTTAACATCTGAACTGAGCTGTTTGAACTATAGAAAACAATTCTGAGTCAGACTTGCCTTACTTTTTCAAATATCAAAACTACTTCTAATGGGTAATGGGGAAAGGAGAAAATTCACCATGAATAGTTGAAAACAAGAGATTAGAAATATCTGTGCTGATTTTTTTTTTCTTTGACAGTATAATACTGGTTTATTTGAAATACGTTGTATGCATTTAGTTAAAAAAAGTATGCTTAGACTAGGAGGATGGTGCAAGAAGCTCTTCTATATGGGTTAATTGCTTCTCTGGTCTTGATAAATATATTTATTTGGGTTTCTCTTAAAAAAACATTTCATGTCAAAAACCATATGGTATAATTACAGTTATACCCTGTCCTTCACGAGGAACGGGACAGGCCACGGGCCTCGTGAAAAGCTAAACTCGCAAAGAAGTGCAGGTTTTTAATATGCATGCAGGCCATGCACATTGCTCCACCCCCCGGAACTCTGGAGGGCTGCAGGCATTTTTCTGCTTCTCCCCTCAGACTCTCTGAGCACGGGGGAGCACAGGGAACCGTTTCTGAGCCCCCTCTGACTCGGAAGACCCCTCCACCCCCGAGAATCCGCCGGCCTCTCCAGGCTGCCACGATCGTGCGCTCACAGCCCAAACCCCGCGCCGCTTCCCCTTCCCCCCGAGCCCGNCGCCAGGATGCCCGGGCACAGGCTGGGGGGAGGGAGCAGCGGCGCAGGGTTTGGGCTGTGGGCGTGCGGGGGGTGTGACTCCCAAGTCAGCGGGGGCTCGGAAACCTGGCTACTGCCACCACGCNCGATCGTGCGCTCACAGCCCAAACCCCGCGCCGCTTCCCCTTCCCCCCGAGCCCGGCATTCGCACCCAGGCGCCCCAGCCCCGTGGTGCAGCCCTGCACTGGCAGCCCGTGCCGGCACCCCCTGCGAGGCGTACTGGCCCTGTGGCCAGCGTGGCGCAGCGCCGGCACCCCCTGCAAGGCGTACAGGCCCTGTGGNTCGGCAGAGCAGAGCGACTGTGCATGTGTTGGCCTGGGGACCTCGCATATGGCTGAATGAAAACTGTGAGAAATTTGCTTCGCAAATGGGTGGGGTCGTAATGGAGAGGTCGCAATGCAGCGGGGATTCACACTAATACCAGATTTGTATTCTAATTGTGATATTTAACTTCACAGGAGAGGGAGAAGATAGTGAAACAACAGAGCCTTCACATACTGGACATGATGACTTATGATCTGCGTTCAGAACCAAAAGACATTCCTATCTGAAGTTTTAAATTATTGGACTAAGCCTCTGTTAGCTAGCATACTGTGGATATGGTATTGAAGATGCAGGTTGTCATTAAGATTTTTTTTTTAAATGGTGATAACCTGCTCTTTAAGCTGCATTTCTGTATTCTTAAGTCCCACTTTTTATAGAATACTTCAAGAACAACACTCTAGATGAGTTAGTATAAAATTTGAATAAAGATAACATTGTACCCAGCAAATGTAAACAATTTGCAAGCTTCTTGTTCTAGTGCCTATTGAAAACTGTTATCTTTTGGAAGAATTTAGTTGCACTTCATAATTCAAGGAAAATTCAGACTGAAGTTTGATGTTTCTAATCATGAGAAATATTTCTGTAACTGAAATACAGCTTTTGGAAATTGTCAAAGGGATCTCTTTGCAGGGGAAGCACTGTTCCCTCTAAACAAAATAGAATGCCCAATATTTCATTCAATAAACGTTTATTTTGTTGGAATGTGCCTTAAAATTTTTAAGATGTTAATACCTTGATGTGTTGTCATGTCTGTTTTTAAGTCAGTGAAAGAGAGCAAAACCAACCCCAAACAAAACCAAACAACCCTCACAAAACCAAACCCCCAGAACCTTGTAAAAGTTCTCTTGTTTTATTCTGCATCCTTTCACTACTTCAGACTGTAATTACTGCTCTGTTTGAACTAAATACTTTTTTGACTGAAATGGCACTTTTTTCCCACTCCTCTCTTAAATAGAGTAGGGATTGGACTCTTAGTTGTCTTGGGTTTTGCCCTTCATAATCAGAATGGAGAGGGAGGAGGAGCAGGATTTAAACTGATTAGCAGAAACTGACTGAAGGTTAAGTGTTTTATGTTAACCAAACCGGTCTAGGCTATCAAAGATTTCTACTGTATGTGTTAACAACTTAGTTCTAAAAAAAGTGAACTGTTCCCGTTAGACTTTTCATTCTGTTGTAAGGTTATGTAGTTGAAGACTTTGCACTTAAGGTTACCTGGAATTATAAATCTCATGCCAAACTACATAAGTATGTCTATAAATATTCCAGAAGTCATCTAAGATACCCAGCAAACAAGTGAAGTATTGTTTAGATGCTGGAAGGTGAACCTTGAACTTCTAGGTTCACACCTATTATAATTCACACTCATTACATATTTATTTTGTAAACTTCACATGTGTGGGATCAAACTGAAAGCAGCATCCCTTTTGCTAGATTGTTTTGCTACTGCTTTGGGGTTTCTTGACCTAAGACTAGTGCTTTTAGCAATGGGAAATACACTATTTAGTACTATCTAGGCACTCTAAAGGACAAGGTTCTCTGGCATGTGATAGCTGGGATCCACGGAAGACTTGGGAACACTTTCCAGTAGCAAGCGAATCTAGAGACCTCTGTGTTTCAGTTAAATCTCTAAACAAGGCCAGGAAAGCAGTCTCATGTATGCAGCATGTATAACAAAATCCTACTGCAGTGTCTAAACTTAGAAATCAAAGTATGTGCTGAAATGTTTTCACTTGAACATTCGGACGTAATAAGTAGTGAATTTTTGCATTGGCATGAATTCCCAGCATGTCTATAAATTAGCCACTGAGTTCTCTGCAAATTGTAATACCATCCATTCAGAAACAGGGTAAATTAAATCTGTTTTGCAGAATACTTTGATGATTTAAGTAATTCAAGGAGTCAGAAATCACTTGAAAGGTTTCAAATCACTATCTTTTTTCTCAGGAAATATGCAAAAGCCTGGAAGTTATAGACAAGATCAAGACACAGGTAAAATATATGAGATACATTGTAAAAAACCCAACACTTTTTACAGATGATGATGACTGATCATACATAATCCTAATATGTATGGGAGAGGTACAACTCAGTCAGCAACAATCAGTTCACAAGGCAAAGTGATGTTTGCAAGCTGAAAGAGCATCAAGTGCTGTGAAAATCACCAAACTACATTTTGAGTATAAAACTATCTGTATGCAGCACTATGTGCATTTGTTAAGACAATTCTCCCTGAATAACAGGGTCCACCATGCCCTTCAGGTTGCTTTCAGACCATTCTTAATACAGCACAAAGTAAGGCACACAAATAATTCAAGTTTACCTTAAAAAAGTATTGTGTGGGGAGGGAAAAAAAACCCCAGGAACCTGAAAAATCCACAGGAAACCCCCAAACAGACAACAACAATGAGCTTTTTAGAAAAACCATGTAGTCCTGGGTCTTACGTAGCAATAATATAAATGGCAGTTCTCCCTAATGGCCCTAGATGACCTGATACGCCTCCCTTCCCTCTGTCTGTCAAACACCATGGGTTATTTTCTAAGATTATACTGTGTCTGTTCTGAAAGGAATCTTCT
This sequence comes from Pitta sordida, assembly GCA_013390025.1. Taxonomy (NCBI): domain Eukaryota; kingdom Metazoa; phylum Chordata; class Aves; order Passeriformes; family Pittidae; genus Pitta; species Pitta sordida. Next base: position 70,829 of record WEKX01027778.1, read on the forward strand.
GAGGTTATTCAAAGCAACTGTCAGTACTTTTAAAAATTTTCTTCGTTGGATCAAAATGGAATTTTCCTTGTCCTTTTCAGAAACTTCACACCTCATCTAATTTAATGCTTTCATTTGCTGCAAACATGCTTGTAGCAGCTGTTGATACTCTTCAAATCCCTTGCCGATTCTTCTTCAAGTGAGCTTTGGCTGCCTTGACTCCATTCCTTCATGCTAAGACACCGGCTCTGTTTTCCTCCTGGGTCACTTGCTGCTGTTTCCACCTCAATTGTTCCTTTTTAGTTATTGAGTTTACTTAGGGGCTTGTTCATTCTTGTCAACTTCCTGCCACCTTGGCATGATTTCCTATGCATCACAACTGGAGAAGGTGATCACTGAAAACCTACTCCCCTGGACCTTTCTGTCTCTGACTGTCTGCCTTAGCTTCCTTCCCATGCTGATCCCTGAACTGGCCAAGGTCTACTAACACAAAGAGTTATTATCCTGCTATTGCTCCTTCTGTCAGCCCACAAGTCCAGTTCTCCTGCTGGCAATCTGTCTTACTGTTAAAAACAGAGGCAAAGAAGGCATTAAGTATTTCTGCCTTTTCCTCATCTCTACTCACTATATTCCCCTTTACATCCAATAAGGAGTGAAGGCTATTACAGCCTCTCTTTTTACTGTTGATTTATTTATAGAAACATTTCTTATTGTCCTGAACAGAAACAGCTAGTTTGAGTTCCATCTGGGCCTTTGCCTCTCTAGCTTTTCTCCTGCATGATTTGACAATTTCCTTAAACATACCCTGACTTACCTCCCCCTTTTTCCAAAGGCTGTACATCCTCCTTTTTTTCCCTAGTTCTTTCAGGAGCTCTTTGCTCATCCAGGCCGGTCTTCTGGTAAAGAACATGCAGATTTTTTAGTTCGCTTTAGTTTTTGGTTTCTGGAGTAAGCATTGCCACATTTTCAAGCACTGAAGCAAAGAAGGCCAGAAACTACCAGTTAGAAAAGCATAACAGCAGCTGACATTTTCATATGAAATGCAGTTATGTAAAGAAAATGTCTAACCATAACTCTTGGCAGTAGTGAAACGTAGTTTTAGCACTAAGATCAACTTGCTCTTGGGAAATTCAGAATTTTTGCTGTATGAGTGTATCACCTCAGTGACTTTGTAACATACTTTAAGAAAGTTATTTTCATTTATTTATCAAGTAGCAGCAAGATTAGTGGTGGCTGATCAGCACTTGCAAATAGAAAGATCACACATCACTGGGAGTGGAAAAGAGAAAATGTGCAAAGTCACCAGGTGTATGGAGCAGCCACCAGAAAGGGGTGGTGTGGTATCCACCATCAGTGGTCTCTTTAATAATTTTGTCCAGGAGCATGTTCAGCAGCAGCTCCTCCTTAGTAATCGGGTTAGTAGATAAAGAATTGTCCATTCTTACATTTATTCATGTATACATCTAAATGCTTATTTTTAGAAGGAAATTCTTTCCCAGGTGGAATAAACAGAACTTTGTGCCGTAGTATAAATAAACACCTTTCAATTGAAGTACTTCATGGCTTTGTATTTTTTTTTCATAATGAATCATAAAATAAATTCTTCCTACCTGATGTTAACTTCTGCAACAAGAAATTTGATTTCATTGTGAGCTGTAGAAGCTGGATAAACTCTTCCTGTGAGCTTGCAGGAGAGAAAGATGAGTCATTAAGACACAAGCTGTTCCATCTTTTAGGACATAATTCTGTTATCAATTCACTCTGTTCATGTTCAAAACAAACAGAGTGTCCCCAGAATAAGTTTTGGGTTATGTTAAAGCTCTTCACACAGATGGCGTTTGACAGGCTATTTGACAAGACAGCCATCCTAATGGGATGACAGCTCTGGAATTGCAGTTGTTTGGGAAAGAGAGCTCTGTGGCCCAGGTGGTGCCGTGTTGCTTCAGGCATTCCCTTTGTAGGTGATAAATGTTTCGGCACAGCTGTTTGCCCCATGCAGAGATGCACAGCTGTGCTATTCTGGGAAAGGAGTTTGTCTCTGCGATGCTGTTTCAGTACACTATGCTTCAGATTTTCACTTTTGTAGTAAACCAGCAGAGGGTACTTGTAAGCTTCCAGGAATAGGTTGTTTCATTGGGTGCTTCTGGAGGTTACTGCCTCAAAGAGAGTTATTGAAGGGAGGGACTGGAAATTGTATAGGCCTCATTCCACTTAATTAAAAGTGTTGAATAGGTTATATACTTTATAAATACACTTATACTGCTTGCTTTACAAAAGTACAAAATATTCTCAGTATCATATAATCTGAGAGACAGGGAAGTTCAGGTTTGAAAACAGTGCAGGATGTTTCTCATCCAACCAGCTACTGAAGCAGGGTCACTGAGGTCTGAGAAGCTGCCTTACTACTCTTGAAAACCAGTAAAGATGGAGACCACATCCTCTTTTGACAGCTGTCCTCACAGTCAAAACATTCTTCAGTGTATTCAGGCTGAACCTCATTCCATCTTACACCTGTTGTCTCTTGCCCCCTCGCCATGCATTGATATACGTAAATCCTTGATTTACTGAGTCTGTTCCTGCTAATGCATCCCAGGAGACTGCTGGCCCTCTTTGCTGCCAGGGTGCTCCTGGCTTATGTTCATCTTGCTGCCCACTGGACTCCCAAGTTTTTTCCACAGAGTTGCTCTCCGGATATCAGTCCCCAGCCCCTATCACTGCAAGAGGCTCTTCCTTCCAAAGTGCAGCAATTTGGGTTTGTCCTTTTTGAGTTTCGTAAGTCTCTGTCAGATCTTTCTTCCATCTAGGCTAGATCTAAATTTTCTATGAATTCTTTTATTTACACTCTATTTTAATTCAAATAACAGTTCTTTGCTGCCTTTAATAGAATGAATTTAATAGAATGATTTACAAGCATAAAACCTAAAAGTTCGTAGGCTTGTAGATTAAAGACTTGTACATAAAGTTACCACAAATAAAAGTAACAAATTTCTAAAATATTCAGCAAATAACAGAGAAACAGAGTTTTATATTTTCTTTGTAAAATAATACTTCAAGAAGAAACATACGGAGCTTACATCTCTCTAGTGTGATGACAGTCAAAGTACAAGGCACAAATGCACATTTCACTTACTATACTTGACAGGATGATGTAAACTTCATTGTAAGTATGACTTGTTTTTAAAGGCTCATAATCTTTCTTTAAAAGCCATATGTATTTATTACACATATGTACAAATGGAGATTATTTAAAGCACAACTGCTGCTCCTTCACTGTTTTTCAGTCTTTCCCTCTGCCAGGCAGCTGTATCATCATTGTTCCTGCTCCCTGCAACTGTACATTTTCTGCAGATCATAAGCAGAGCAATGATGTTGCCAGAAACATCTGGAACCTCTTCAGAATTCTTGCTGGCACATCTGGAGTTCCCAGGATTGTCAGAACCCTGAAACTAGTGGAACCACTTTTATGATCAATTTACAACCTGGCACCACCTGCTCCTAATGAGTTAATGAAAACTAATTAGGGGCAGTATAGCAGTGTTTTGTATAAGACCCTTGACGTGAGACTATAATGAATTAAATTCTACTTATTTCTTCCCAAATCTTGCAGAAATGTACGTCAGCAGTAAAATTACATGGTTTTGTGAAGGTCATAGTCTAGTGTACTCCTCCTGTCATTTTTTAATGATTTGATAGCTAGAAAAAGTAAGAGATTAAGGAGGGAATTAGGTGCTAGAATATGTATATGTATAGACCAGACAGCATGCTTGTTACCTGAAGAAAGGTGAGATTAGTCTTCTACTACTTGCTTCGTTTTAGGGCTATGAATAATTTCAGTTTGTGATTGATGCAATTAAATTTTAATACACGTGCAAAAGGGTTTGGCACTGGCCTGGAGGATTCAAGCAGTATGTTGGGCTACTGAAGAGAGAGAGGTCTACATATGGCTGAAACCTTTCCGTCTGTGGCAAGGGTCAACAACATACTGTATACATGCCAAAAGTGGCAGGGAGTTAGGTTCTGAATGTCCCTCAGGGGTAAAGACCAGGGGCTACTGAGTTCTGATGACATTTGGTGGCTCTCCTGACTCTTTCTGAGTCCAGGGCACAAACAGCCCTGCCTCACAGAGAGGAGAAACTATCATCTGCATCATTCCTTCAGATGCAGTATTTTCTAGCTGCCACAGAGCTTTTTCCAGTGCACTTAGCCTCCAGTTGGAGGAAAAAAGTAGTCTAGCACACTGCACTTGAAAATATGCTGACCCCTGTTCTACATCTCACACTTCCATGAGAAACATGTATGGTTGTTGAATTTAGCTATATCAGAGCATGTGTTTCAAATCCTGTAGAACGTATGTGTCTGTTAGCAGCAATTTAGAAACCTGCCAGTTTTCATGGAATTCTATAAAAAAGAATATGTAGTACTTCTGAAGAGTTATCTGCTATTACTCTGAAAATAGTCTGATATTTACATGGGAAATCATCACCAGCAGAGGTACATGCTCCCTATTGGCTTGCACTATGTATTGTAATAATATTTGGACTTCCCTCAATGTGAAGAAGAACACAGTGTTTACATGAGTTAGAAGCACAGTACTGGAAAGAAGTGACTGTATGAGTTAATGTTCTTTGAATAGCAGTTGAATAAACTTCCATGGAAAATTTGTTTATTTCTGAACTTAAAAATGGTTCCAGGAAATACTCATGCTGTAACAAAAAGTTTCTCTATTTTCTGAAGTAGACAAGGGGTTTATATCATCGTCTTCTGAGCTTGCCAGCAAAAGAAGGAGAGGCAATACTTTTTGTGCTGAGTCCTTCTGTCTACAAATATAAAGAGAATAAAAGGTCATAATTCTGCAAACTAAGCTTGGCAACTGTATTTAAGGTTCCAAGAAAGCCTTAAAACCTTTACAGTTCTAAGTAGCAGGTTGAAAGAGAAGATAATGGGGATTCTTTCAAATAAGTTATGGGAAACAGTCACTGGTCAGTTTTGTTATTATAAATATTGCTGCTTCTAATCTTGCTGTCCAGTAAGCAGAAGATTTTTACCAAGCATCTAAACTATGGGTGAGCTTCATCTCACAATTTATAAAAAATCCAAAATCAACGGGACTATATGAAAAAATAGATGTGATGACATGTGGAGGAAAACATAGTCTTCTGAAAACTAGAGTAATCCTTAATATGCAGTGAAGGCAATGCCAGCAAAATGGAATGAGCAGGCCCTTGCCACAAAAGTAGTTTCAGTAGCCTTGGTTCTTCCACCGGAAGAGCTGTAGAATGTGTCTTCAAAGCTTTTTGTAGTATTCCTGTCAGCAAGGATTGGTGATTGATGAACTGAGAGAGGGTTGGTAAACGGCGCCACATCCAGCTGGCGGACGGTTATTAGTGGAGCCCCACAGGGATCAGTGCTTGGCCCAGCACTGTTTAATATCTTTATTGATGATAGGGACAGGGGAATTGAGTCCACCATTAGCAAGTTTGCAGACGATACCAAGTTGAGGGCAAATGTTGAACTGCTGGAGGGTAGAAGGGTCCTTCAGAGGGACCTTGGTAGGCAAGAGAAATGGGCAGATTCTAATAGTATGAGATTTAACAAGTCTAAGTGCCGAGTTCTTCACTTTGGACATAACAACCCTATGCACCGCTATCGGCTGGAGGATGAGTGGCTGGAGAGTGGTGAAGAGGAGAGGGATTTGGGAATAATGGTTCACAGAAAACTTAATATGAGCCAGCAGTCTGCCCAGGTGGCTAAGAGGGCAAATGGCATCCTGGTCTGTGTCAGGAACAGTGTAGCCAGCAGGACCAGGGAAGTTATCCTTCCCCTATACTCAACACTGCTCAGACCACATCTTGAGTACTGCATCAAGTTTTGGACTCCTCAGTTTAAGAAAGATGTTGAACTGCTTGAGAGGGTCCAGAGAAGGATGATAAGGGTGGTGAAGGGACTGGAGAACAAGCCCTATGGGGAGTGACTGCAGGAGCTAGGGTTGTTCATCCTGGAGAAGAGGAGGCTCAGAGGTGACCTGATTACTGTTTACAGCTACCTGAAGGGAGGTTGCAGTCAGGTGGGTGTGAATCTCAGGCTGCCAGCACCAGAACAAGAGGACATGGCCTTAAGCTGCACCGGGGGAGGTTTAGACTGGATGTTAGGAAGAGTTTTTTCACAGAGAGAGTGATCTCTCATTAGAATAGTCTGCCCAGGTAGGTGGTGGAGTCACCATCCCTGGAGGTGTTTAAGAAAAGACTTGAGGAGGAGCTCAGTGACATGGCCTAGATGATGGGAGGCTTGGATGGATGGAGCGTGCTGCCCATGGTTCCACGCATGTCGGTTTGATCCCTGGGTGGACGTTCGTTTGAGAGTTGGACTAGATGTTCCTATGGCTCCCTTCCAATCCAGAATAACCTGTGAATCTGTGTGATGACACGAAGACATGCCTGTAAGGGGAGAGGCCCGGGGCCCTATAAATACAGGTGCCAGGGCTCACGCTGGGAAAGCTGGCTCATGGATCTGCTGAAGTGAAGAAGTCTCCTTTGCTCCTCTGATCTCCACTGTCATTTTGGCTTAGACCATGTGGCCCCGATTCTCCACCTCACCTACGCGTTCCCCCTGCCAACCACTGGCTCTCCCTACAGCCCCTCAGACATTCCAGAAAAAAGGATCTCCAGCCGTGTCTTCAGCCTATCCTGAACCCTATTCCCCTCCATGTGGAATCCCGGGGAGTACCCTGGTCTCCTTCGAACTTGGCCCCCTCAGTTTTATTTTCAGCCATCTCCAGTCATCATTGCCAGCAGGTCATTGTTCATACCTCTTGTTCCATTGTAGGTATTATTGTTATCTCAAACATGTATATACAGTCCGGTCTCCTATAACGCAGACCCGTGGTCTTAATTAACATCTGCGTAGTCTGACTTCTGTGTTGAATGGCGGCCGCGCCACCACTGTCGCCGCCCCTGCCCCCGCGGTCACCGGCGCTGCCCCTGCCACCGTTACCTGCGCCTTGGCCACCACGTATACTGTCCCTGCTGCTGCCTGAGCCTCCACCATCGCCCGTTCTGCCGCCCTGGCCACCGCTGGGGCTGCGGCTGCAGGTCACACATGTGCAGTTGCGAAATAGATCACAGAATCACAGAATCACAGAATATTATGAGTTGGAAGGGACCCACAAGGATCATCTAGTCCAACTCACCATCTAACACCCGTACAGAGACCGAGAGCACATCCCAGAGCATAACACCAACCTAGATCCCTCACAGTCTAGCAGGCCACTCCGAGCCGGAAGGGGCCCAGTGTCATCCAGCCCTACACCCCCCAGCTAGACCATGTCACTAAGCTCCTCGTCCAGTCTTCTCTTAAACACCTCCAGGGATGGCGACTCCACCACCTCCCTGGGCAGCCCATTCCAATACGCAATTACTCTCTCTGTGAAAAACCGCTTCCTAACGTTAAGATTGAACCTCCCCTGGCGTAGCTTGAGGCCATGCCCTCTCGTTCTGGTGTCGTCAGCCTGGAAGAAGAGGTCTACACCCATCTGGCTGCAACCTCCCCGCAGGTAGTTGTAAACAGCAATGAGGTCACCTCTGAGCCTCCTCTTCTCCAGGCTGAACAATCCCAGTTCCTGTAGTCGCTCCTCATAGGGCCTGCCCTCCAGTCCCTTCACCATCCTCGTTGCCCTTCTCTGGACCCTCTCAAGCAGCTCCACATCCCTCTTGAACTGGGGAGCCCAGAACTGCACACAGTATTCCAGATGAGGTCTGACCAGCGCTGATCATGCCACTAAATCTGAAGACGCAATATGGGGGGCACGAAGTGCAAGAGGGCTGACTGTATATATGTATTTGTTATATTAAATTTTCTTTTTTCTTTCTCCCAGTGAAGTTCTTATTTTTCTCTCTATCATTCAAGTATCTCTAAATTCAATTCATACCCGTTTAAACTGGCCTTAAGACACCACTACAAAAACCTCCATTTCTTGTGATTTCCTGCTTAGGTATATACTTAATACTGTAGTTAAATGGTGCTTTACCCTGTAGGTGCCCCATCAGTTTATGTTGACTTCATCTGTATATTCATTGAGTAATTTGTGCCTCTGGTCAGCAGACAATGCATTCATTCTGTGTGGTCTACTCTGTTGCTGAGCAATACTGAGGTTTTTCTAAACTTAACTCTCCTGGCATTGTTTGAAACACTATAAATAACATTTTCAGGCATTTAATTTGTAACAGTCATTATTATTACTGCCTTAACAAGACAATTCAAACATCATATCCAGTCTTGGTCTTATATAGGTTAAGTGTCTCTACTAGGGTGCTCCTGAAACTGCAACTGGTTCTTGCAATTATATCTCCAAATACCAATCCCTCATTAATTAGACTATTTATGTTTCATTATTTTAATTAACTTAATGGAATGAAGAAAGTAAAAGTAATCATAAAAAACCTTTTCATTGGAATTGGTCAGATCCATAGCTGGCAAAACTTGAGCAAAGTTGCATCAATTTATGGACGAGGTCTTCAGATGTTGGAGAAATTACTTCAGAAATATATATATATGCACATAATGGTTTGCTGCACAATAGCTGCTATTTGATCATTAAAAAAATGATGATTAGCAATTCAGATAAGATTAATTCAGATAACATTATTAGAAAAAAATTACACATTTGTACTTCTTCATCTTTCCTTTTAACATAATTTGATTGATTTGGGAGGGTTCCATGGGAAACAACCCTTAATGGCAGAGGGGTCCAGGAAGGCTGGACATACTTTAAGAATGAGCTCATGAAGGCACAGGAGCAGGCATTCCCAATGTGCCGAAAAATGAGTCAGAGGGGCGGAAGGCCGGCCTGGATGAGCAAAGAGCTCCTGAAAGAACTAGGGGAGATAAGGAGGATGTACAGCCTTTGGAAAAAGCGAGAGGTAAGCCAGGGTGTGTTTAAGGAAGTTGTCAAGTCATGCAGGAGAACAACTAGAGAGGCAAAGGCCCAGATGGAGCTCAAACTAGCCGTTTCTGTTAAGAACAATAAGAAATGTTTCTATAAGTACATCAATGGTAAAAAGAGAAGTTGCAACAACCTCCACTCCTTATTGGATGCAGAAGGGAATATAGTAAGTAGAGATGAGGAAAAGGCAGAAATACTTAATACATACTTTGCCTCTGTTTTTAACAGTAAGACAGATTGNCAGGGATCAGTGTTAGGCCCTGCACTGTTCAACATCTTTATTGACGATATGGACGAGGAAATTGAATCCATCATCAGCAAGTTTGAGGATGATACCAAGCTGGGGGCAAATGTTGAACTGCTGGAGAGTAGGAGGGCCCTTCAGTGGGACCTTGACAGACTAGAGAAATGGGCAGACTCCAACAGTATGAGATTTAACAAGACTAAGTGCCGGGTTCTTAATTTTGGATATAACACCCCATGCATCACTATCGGCTGGGGGATGAGTTGCTGGAGAATGGCACAATGGAGAGGGATTTAGGAGCAATGATTGACAGGAAACTTAATATGAGCCAGCAGTGTGCCCAGGTGGCTAAGAAGACCAATGGCATCCTGGCCTGTATTCAGAACAGTGTGGTCAGTCAGACTAGGGAAGTTATCCTTCTCCTGTACTCGGCGCTGGTCAGAGCATACCTTGAGTACTGTGTCCATTTCTGGGTTTCCCAGTTTATGAAGGATGTTGAACTGCTTGAGAGGGTCCAGAGAAGAGCAACAAGGATGGTGAAAGGACTGGAGGACAAGATTTATGGGGAGCGGCTATGGGAACTGGAGTTATTCAGCCTGGAGAAGAGGAGGCTCAGAGGTGACCTCACTGCTGTTTACAGCTACCTGCGGGGAGGTTGCAGTCAGGTGGGTGTGAATCTCTTCTCTCAGGCCAGCACCAGAACAAGAGGACATGGCCTTAAGCTGCACCGGGGGAGGTTTAGGCTGGATGTTAGGAAGAGTTTTTTCACAGAGAGAGTGATCTCTCATTAGAATGGTCTGCCCAGGGAGGTGGTGGAGTTGCCATCCCTGGAGGTGTTTAAGAGAAGACTCGATGAGGAGTTTAGTGACATGGTCTAGATGGTGGGTGGCTTGGATGGATGGAGCGTGGTGCCCGTGGTTCCATGCTTGTGGGTCTGGGTGTTGGAGTAGATGATCCTATGGCTCCCTTCCAACTCAGAATAACCTGTGAAACCTGTGAAACCTGTCATATTTTTGTTGTCAACACTTACTCTGTGCCATACACAGTTAATTAAACAGAATCTGCTTTTAATATCTGCTTGAAAACCAGTTATCCAACCTGCTTCATTACTGTAGCACTGGCCTGAAGCAGAGGTGCAGGAGTTTGTTGTACTAGATGGTGGAATAAATTTGTGATTTGATTTCCTAGTGCTGTTTTTTCCTTTCAGTCCTCCTGTAACACTTAGCTGACTCCGCAGTGAATGTAGTCCATTCAGCTATGCAGGGTATGTTTGTTTGGTATTTCTTCACAGTTCTGTTCAGGTTTCCCTAGGGAGACAAAGCAGTTCAGCAACAATTGTGAAATGACATATACTTGAACTAGGACCACATGGCATCTGTAAAACTTCCATTCTTAATGGCTTGGCAGTGGATCATTTGGGAATTAGGGATGAAAGCAACAGATGTTATGCATTCAAACACCTGGATAAAGAAATGAAACTGCATATATTAAGCGATACGGTGAAACTTGCCTTTGCCAGCGATGTCTCATTCTATTCAGACAAAGTACTCTTTGTTTTTAAATGGAAATATGGCTTGGCATAACATGAGAAAACCATAAAGGCCCTTGTGGCCATGTTACATCAGGGTCAGATGTATTTGATATTCTTTCTTTGATCTCCTGTCTAATCAGTGTGTTTTCAGCTTAGATCTAGAATCCATGTCTCTTGTAAACATGAACAATTCCCAGACCTTTTGATCTGAAAAATGACTCATTCTTCCACAAGTCTTCTCCAGGACAGCAGAGAGAAGTGATTCCTGTTCCAAGGGGTTTCTTTGTCATGCTCCTCTGAGACATACAAAACTCCCTCCTAATAAAACTAATGAGGCTAAACAAGGTCTCTACTGGATCTCTTAGAGCTTTTTCTTTGACATTCTTCCTCTGGCTTTCCTTGGGACTTAAAAACCTAGATGAAGTTTGCTATAATGGCTGGATGCATTCACAGGGACTTGTTGGTAAGGAAATTGGGACTGTATAGTAAGAAAGGAAATAATGGATAGGATAGAGTCTGATGGATTGTGAAGGAACGAAAGAAACTGTGGACAAGAACCATGAAAATACAAGATAAGGTTGGACAGAGGGTGAACAGAAACAACTTGATAACAGGTGGACCTTTGAAATGGGCTACACAAAGACCTAAGGAGAAGGGATTGAGGTGCCCAGGGCCAGGATGCTGCAACTGGCTGAGGAGTTGGGAGAGGAAATCCGAAATATGGACTCCCAGGATCAAGACCTATGGGAGTAGGGAGAAGTGATGGGAGATGTGTGAGAAGGGAACCAGGCTTCATGAGCAGGCCAATGTAGGCTTACTTAACTCCTTATTGCCCAGGCTTCTACGATAGGGAGTGGGATCAGCCTAGGGAAAAGATAGGAGCAAACTTCGGAGGTAGGGATGTGGAAAAGGTAAAACTGAGGCCAGCCCAGAGGAACAAGGAGACCTAGCAAAAATGGGTGAGAAGTGGCCACCACTAAAAACACTCTGCTGACTTTCACCCTTCAGCAACACTTACCACTTTTTGTGCTACAACTGTCAAAATGTCCTATTTCTTTCAGAGCTCATGAAAATCTCTCACTCTCTTCTATAAATGTAAGGGGTTAGTTTTTGTATTAAACCCCCTCACACTGGTCTTATTTAAAGTGTGAGGGTTTATTTCAATTCCAAATTTTTTCTCTGAAAGCTTACAGCCATTTTGGAAAAAAATATTTTTTCCCACCTGTGTATATTTCATTCAACCTGTGAGTACTAAACAAAATATGAATCTTGTTAAAACTAGGATGAGATACTGTAAGGAAAGGCAATGTCAATGCACTTACAGGAATTACAATAATCCTTTTTATTTTGTAAAAGTAAAGTGGAGTACTTTACTCCACAATTTCTAATTCTCACTGCTTATCTTTTGTGCTCTTTTTGTATGCTACACTCAGAATATGGGTAGTGTGGGCTCTGGGCTATTTTTGATATGTAATACTGTGCATGCAAGCAATGAATGACATTTATGAACAGAGGAGGATTCTGCAGAAGATGTTGTCTTAGGTACTATTAAAAGTATATAGCTCACAAATAATGTAAAATGCAACAGCCTCTCAAGACAGCGAGGGATAAAATCTGTTTGCATTGTAAGCAATGAGAAACAGAAGGCAATGATGCATCTTCCAAGTTTATGTGTGCCATCCACTAAACTGCTTATTTTGACAATGTCACTACACAGGCACAAATCTAATTTTTTACTTTGGTTTCCCGGGTGAATTTCTTTCTTTCTTGTCTTTTTTTCAACTAGAGAAAAAGCCAGTGTTTATGTGTCTCAATTTCTTGTATGTGTTTTACCTGAAAAGTACTTAGTGAGAGCTTTACCAGAAAGCTCACTGTGACGTGTTATCCTCAAGCATTTCAGTTGCTGCCTACGAGGACCTGAGACATCCAGGGCTGAGACAGAAATCTAGGCTGATGAGTTTCCCTAGCATTGGCTTTTACATTATGCACAAATGCTTGCTTAAAATACTCTGTGTGGGCCATATTGAGGCACCTCTGTTGCTCTTTCCTGTAATGAAGGTGCCACTTGCTCATCCAGTCATTTTTAGATTTTGCCTAGAAAATGGCTAGGCTTTACTGGGAGGCCCAGGGAGTTCTCCATCCTGTTATTGGGAAGCTTCCTGGCTTCCCTTTGCAAAGTGAAAAAGGTCTGGGAATGTGGTGTTTATCTGTTCCAAACTCTTTCTGGCTCGTGTTTGTCTATGAACAGAAAGTGTCTATATAAGGAGGAAAAGCTATCTAGTAGGCTGCTGATTTGAAAACCAACAGACAGTGAACAGCACTAAGAAGTGGGTATGTAGATGTAAGCATATGCATGTGTATAAATGTATTAAACACTGTATGATGGATCCTAAAAAAACATTCTCCAGGCCAAAAACATTTACATTCATAACTGAAGATTTCTGGCATACACTTGTCTTTACCTATTTCTGCACAGCACATATGCGAGTGTGTATCTGTCCATTTCACTGTATCGCATACACCTGTGCGGACCCGACCTTTGGTCTTTTTTAAACTGCTGGTGAAGTCTCCAGGGAGTCCAACAGCCACTAGAGGGAACTGCGGCTCTGTGCCGGGGAAGCGGAATTTAGGGGTTTACGAGCACGGGCTTTTTTTGTTGTTGTTGTTGCTAAGGCGCGTTTGTTTAATGTTTCGTTGCCGCGTCTGGCGTGTGTCTGTGCTAAGTCCGGCAGAGGCAGGATCAGGTGAGGCTTGGAGCTTTCCCTTTCACCCAGTTGGACAATGGAGGGCAGGGACGGGGTTTCTGGCCGTGCCTTCACGGTGAGGAGGTGGATGGGGTGAAAGGCTGCTGCCCTCACACCAATACCTGATGACACAGTGGGAGGGCGAGGGTGGCACCAAGACCTTCTCCAGCCCCCCTGAACGTGTGATTCTAGAGACCTACAAGTGCTCGAGTGGTTTTCACAGGTAAATCTTCAAAGGACATGAAATCTAGGCAGGCAAAAGTTCTATCCATGCGCATCCCCACCCCCCGTTAACATAATGCCAACACAGAAGCGTATGCATACTTAGCTCATTCAGTGATAAGTCCATTCAATGATACTTCTTTAAATGATAAAGAAGTTCATATTTAGGGGTTTATGGAAAGGAGAAGCTTAAAATATGCATGCATTGTTTGGATATATTTGGAGTGTAGCATTCCCTCATACAGCTATGATACTTATTCAGAAAGTGGATAAAGCAAGCCTGGACTCCAGATAGAGTTGAGACCCCTGGTTCATGTCCACTGTTGTTTTCATGTCCTGTAAGTTTATTACAGAGACATGTGACAGTTTACAAGACTAAACCCATATTGATGAAATCCTTTGCTTCTCATGGGGCTAAGAGTCGGCCTCTGAGCTCAGAGATAGTGGTAACGCTACTGATACTTCTTCTGTTTCTTTTCAGGGGAAATACGTAATACTATCATCTTCTTTTGTGAGATTCCGTATTACAGCTGATTAATGTGCCAAGTCTATGACACATGGTTCAAAAATGCCAGAAGTTTTCCTTCCTTCCCACTTCCTCCTAGCTTGCCTTACTGCACTGTCTTGATATATTGTTCCCTAAAGCTTCCCAAAGCTCTAAAAATGTCTTGAAAAGTTTTGGGGATAGTCTAGCTTAGAGGTCAGTGGAGTCAATTAGGAATGTTTCACTGACTCCAGTTTGGGTAAACCTTCCATCCTGCCCTAAAAATTGTAATCTTTGTCTTATGTTTTTCAAACATTTGTGAAATGGAGAAGCATGCTGATGACTGTAATGTACATAACTGTCAGAGCAAGGACTAGTTGACTTTCAAAATTTCAGTTAAGCAGCAAAGTCAAGGTCCAGGCTCCAAGAGTACCCTCCCTGTCCTCAGACCATACTGGAGATGTGTTTTTTTGTCAAAATCAACCTGAAAATCATCTGAGCTCCAGCTGATGTGGATCCATGTTATGGATGAGTTGTCTGACTGTGAAGCTTTCAAAGGATTTGACTTGACTGTGGGAGCTTACAGTGGTAACGGGTTGAAGATGGCCAGTCGGGAGCTGGCTGATATGTAGGAGCCTCTCAGCTGGGACAAAGGACCCATAAGCAAAGGGTCTAACTCTGTCTGGTTTGTGCATCTCTATTCTGAATTATATTCAAAGAAACAAAGGCATTAGAACAATCTACAAGTTTGTTTAGTAGCTTCTCAGAAATCAGATGATAAAAGAAAATCAGCTGGAAATCCCTTTCCTTAAAAAAAAAACAACAAAAAACCCCAAACAACCCAAAAAAAAAGAAAGAAAAAAGGGAATGGCAGATCAAAAGTGCAGAGTCATTATAGGCAGCAGTGCGTTCAGGAAGGAGAAAGTGAGGACAGCCTAGAAATAGCTCCTTTAAAAGCAATAGGAGAGGGAATCCCCTGAGCTCCAATTCTTATAAGGAAATATCAGGAGCCAGGAAGCAAGCACTGTGGTTAAAACACAGTGAGAATTAGGGCTTCTGTGGTTTTCTATGGTCACCAAGAGTGATGATACTTTAAGCAGTGATGGTGATTGAAGCGCATCACCGTAGATAGAAGGGGAAGGAAAACTCCACAGTCATGTAGACCACATCCTTGACTCCTGAATCCATCTGGAAATACGCTATTTCTTCCACTTCCAGGGAGTCCCAGATACTGTCATTTTCTCTTTCCTGACAGTGCTTCAGAGGCATCATCAGGTATCATGGTGGCTTTGAGCTTGCACTAACCACACTGCAAAACAACTTCTGAGTAACCAGGATATGGTAGAAAAGTTTCAACCCCTGGCTTTGAACAGGTGAGTAAGTGCTTTATAGCCTGTTCTATGCACATTCTGCCCCATCCTACTCATATCCATGCTAAGCAACATACACAATTTCCCATTTTTCACTTATTTATTTATGTGAGTTTTTACTGGGGTGTTTTCTCTGCTGCTTGGTTATGTTTGTGTTGGACTGTGAATAATTGTTATGGTTGTTTTCCTGCTTGTTTGGCCTAATTGGTCTCATTCATTTTAAAAAAATAATGAAAGAATTAAAGTGACTGCAGAGCAGGTTGTTTTTCATGTCCTCATTTTCACTTGCTGTTTGACTTTAGTTTGCCTTGAAGGGCCAGCTGCCAATGTTTGTATTTGAGCACACACACGTACACACAGAGATACAATGAACTCTTTCATAGTCAGGCTTTACAAATAAATGGAGAGTGCTCATGTTCATACAGTTAGTTTGGATCTGTTCATACAGGCTTTTGAATGCTGCCTCTAAGCTGCTTCATGACCTCAGATGTCACAAAACATCCCTCTTCCATATGATAGTTTTGTGCCAAGCTACTAATGCATCTCTGTGTGAAGTGAATTTTGGAACCTTTGGAAAAGATGTTTTTGCTGAAAAATTCCATAGAAGTATGCTTCAGTAAATGTCCCTTTTATTTTAGTAAGAGTCTCCACTTAACAGTATTTCAGAGGTCATGTAGTAGTGAAAAATGTGAGTCCAAGAATTTGTTTAGAGCAGGTTTTTTTAAGAGGTTGAAAGTTAAAAAGTATATAAAAAAATCAGTGCACAGAAATAGTCCTGTATATACATTTTATGGTGCAAGTCTACAAGAAAGATCAACACAAATTTTATTCTTTAGATATTTTATGAGTGATACTATAGCCAAATCATATTACTGTGGAAAGACAAGGCCTTTCTTGCTTACCATGTCTCTCCAAATTACTTGCAGTGAGTTGTGCAGATACGTATAAACAATTCCCAACCTAATAATTTTCTAGGTACATTGCAAACCCCAGATTTTATAAATCACAAAGGGCTGGACTGGGGAGTGAGAAATTACCTAGACAGGATTCGTTGAGGACATGGATGTCAGGCACACTATCATACTAGTAAAATGAGTGTATAGAATAGAATGATTTGAATTTGCCTATTTGGCAATGTTTATTTTCTCTTTTCCTACAGCATCGAGGGTAGACATATCAGCGAAATCTCATAAAATGGGCTCCTGCCTTCCACTGGGATGCTGTAAAACATGTATTTTTAATCCTACCAGCAGAATCCCTTCTGCTCTCTAAGTACAATGCCAGCTGCCACTGGTCAGCCTGATCTTGCACACTCACAGAGCAGTGGCTGAGTAGGAGGAAGGCCAGCTGCTGGGGCAAGCATGTACCAGCCCAGAGCCAAGATAACATGGCTGTGAATTTTCAAAAGTCTAGTGGCTGATCTGACTAAAGCTATCTGGAGACTCTGTCATGCACCTTCTGTTCATGTTGATGATGCATATGGGGTGTGTATGTTTAATGCTTGCAAATCAGTCTCATGCTCTGCCTGGCCATTGGGAAACAAAAGATCACTGGTAGTTAAAATCATACATATAATGTATGTGGTAAGAAAATGTGGAGGATACATATATTCATTACATGCGTAAACAAATATGATAGGAAAACCTTAATCCTAGACCAGTTGCTCAAAAAGTTAGCTGTGTAAATCTAAGCTGTAGTAGTTCAATTTTATTTCATTCTAGAGTAGATTCATGTGTGTCTGGATTCGGTTATCTAAATGTAGGTCCTATGTAATTTTAAATGCTTGTGAGACATCCCACTTGCTGTTCAAAAAACATCAAATATTTTGCGAATTCACTGTGATCTCCCAGATGATGAGGAATGGAAACAGGTCTGTAATCATGGGGGAAACAGGACCCTCTCCTGCCCTTTCCACCATTCCAGATGCCACCTTTCCATCTGCCCTTGGAGAACAGGTTTGGGACACTGGATTTTGGGGACCAGGATGAGGAGGTAGAAGAAATCATCTTAACTAGAGGATTCCCAAGGAGCAGCCATACTGGCAAAGCACTCAAAATCACTAGTATAAAAAAGAAGAGAGGGTGGTGGTCATAGGTGACTCCCTTTTGAGGGGAACAGAAGGTCCCGTGTGTAGATCAGATCCATCCCACAGGGAGGTCTGCTGCCTCCCAGGGGCCTGGGTTCAGGATATCACTAGGAGGATACCTGAACTNAGATTAGGGATAACAGAGTTGAGATCCTATGGGTTCAGATTTCAGGGTTAACTAACAATATTGACATTGTGATTGGAGTGTGCTACAGACCACCCAATCAGNCGGGGGGTGTGGTGTGGCCCTGTATGTTGCAGAAGCTCTGGATGTCACAGAACTTGAGATTAGGGATAACAGAGTTGAGATCCTATGGGTTCAGATTTCAGGGTTAACTAACAATATTGACATTGTGATTGGAGTGTGCTACAGACCACCCAATCAGGATGACGATGTTGATCAAATGTTTTACAAACAGATGGAGGATATCTCAAGATCGCCCTCTCTAGTTCTCCTAGGAGACTTCAATCTCCCAGATATTTGCTGGGAACTTAACACAGCAGAGAGGAGGCAGTCCAGAAGGTTCGTCGAGTGTGTAGAGGACTGCTTCTTGTCACAATTGGTTGGTGAGCCTACCAGAGTTAAGGCTTTTCTTGATCTACTGTTTACAAATAAGGAGGACCTGGTGGGAGATGTGGTCGTTAGAGGCTGTCTGGGAGGCAGCGATCATGAAATGATTAAGTTTTCAATAAATAGTGGAATAAGGAGGGGGCCAACAAAACATCCAAACTGGATTTCCTTAGGGCAGAATTTGTTTTATTCAAGGAACTGATTAGAAAAGTTCCTTGGGAGGCAGTCCTTTATAACAAGGGGGTCCAGGAGAGCTGGGTATACTTCAAGAATGAATTCTTGGAGGCACAAAACCAGGCTGTCCCTGTGTGTCGTAAAATGAGCCATAGGGGAAAAAGACCGGCCTGGATGAGTAAGGAAATTTGGAAAGAACTAAGCAAAAAAGAGAGGGTGTATCACCTTTGGAAAAAGGGTGAAGTTAATCAGGTTGCGTACCGGGGCATTGTTAGGTCGTGTAGGAGGAAAATTAGAGAGGCAAAAGCCCACCTTGAACTCGGGCTGGCCACTTCTGTTAAGGACAATAAGAAGAGCTTTTTTAAATATATCAGTGGAAAAAAGAAGGCTAGTAGTAACCTCCACTCCTTACTGGATATGGAGGGAAATTTAGTAACTAGGGATGAGGCAGAGGTACTTAATACCTCCTTTGCCTCTGCCTTTAACAGTAGGGTAGATTGTCTGCAGGCTGATTGGTTATCTAAACTGGCAGATGGGGACAGGGGACAGTGTAGTCCCCGTGTTTTTCAGGAATTAGTGGTTAGAGACCTGCTGATCCACTTGGATCCCCACAGGTCCATAGGACTGAAAGGGATTTACCCCAGAGTGATGAGAAATCTGGCAGGTGAGCTTGCTAAACTGCTCTCCATCATTTACCAGAAGTCTTGCCTCCTTGTTTAAAGGTGGAGCAATGGTGCAGGCTGCAACAGTTATCCCTTTGCTTGGCTCCAAGAGCAGGAACCTTTGGGATAAAGAAAGGGTGAGATATATAGCATAGCTCAACTCAGGGCCTTTGAGCACTTCTTTCAGAGTCTTAAATATAGATATTTAGATATTTGAGAGGGGCAAATTGATAAAATATAATGAGCTGTAATGCGTGAAAGTATGGACTAAGTAATCTAACTTTTTGTATAGAACAAGAGAATTCAGAAACTCTGTAGATATTCATTATTGTTTTCATTCAATGGTTTAGATTTGTTTTGGGCACTGGTTCTGATTCTGAAAATGTGCATGTGTCTTTGATAGGGGATTGATGTGGTAGGGTTTGTCTTGTGTGCATCTGGAGGGTGGTTCTCCTTTGTTCTTATAAGGTACAGATGAGATGCAGAATTTTCTTATATTTCATAAATTCATCAACTAGAGAGAGATAAGGAAACAGCCAAAATAAAATGTGAGGGTTTTTTCCCCAAAGGATCTGCTAGAGCTCACAAGTATTTTTAAACACTAGAATCACCTGGTTTTGGTTTGTTTTTTTTTATTTATTCTGAAGAGGTAATTTGATCACTGATTATCAATGAATATTGACAGTAGCCAAATATATAACTGATAAGATCTGATAGACAATCTAGAACAAGAGACACATAAACAGTTTGCACTCACAGAAGCTAAAGGTTGATGTGTGAGCCACTTCTGCAGAGCTCAGTGACAATGCCTGGGAGAAATTCCATCACTAGGGCTTTCTCCTGAAACCTGCCCAAGCTATATGCTACAAGCAGCATCACTTTTACGTCCACAGAGGTGGTCTTTTTGGAGCTTAATCTTCTCCCTCAGTGGAGGAGGCAATCCATACCATGTGCACTGTGTGCAGCAGCCTGGGCTGGTGTGAATATAGCTGAATGAGGCACAGCCCCACAGAAAAGACAATGAAACACCCACCTGCCTGCCAGTGTCTGCTGTCATGTGAACCAGGCTAACTCTTGCAAGGTGAGCCCTATATCAGGACAGATAAACCTAGGGAGAACTGAAATGACTTTAATGAATCTACTATAGAGTCTTTGCAATGTGCCTGGGAGCATGGCTTAGAGGTGCCTGGAGAGACAGCTGAAGTTCATGAGTTAGTAGCTATCATTTGCTGTCCTTTGTTCACACAAGGCCACTCCTGAGAAGGAGCTGCTTCCATGGTATGAATCCTGTAGCTACAATGCTAGGTCGGTGGTCTTGGCATGGATACATCCCAGGCACCACTCATCCCGCACACACAAGGCTGTACAGGCACTCTGCCTCACCTGACACAGCACTAGCATTTTCTGCTCAGCAGATTAAAGCCATCTGAAGTTAATTTGGAGGACGCTGAGTTTTCTGACTTAAATTTAAAAGGACAAAAATATGATGAGTGTCATTCCAGAAAGCCAGGAATCTTTCCACCAGGCCCATGCTTTTGCGATTGCATGTTGAGGATGATAATTAACCACACACTTAAAAAGAGTACATTCCTTAGTTGACTGTAAAATGGAAACACTAGTATGGTTTCACACAAATTTTTAGTTATATCACATCCTAAATATGGCATATATCAAAAAGTAGTGAATGAATTCAAATACACAGCAGGAAAAAAAAAATCTTATTAAAGGCAGGCTGCAAAAAATCCCATCACACAAACAAAGCATATGCTAAGTGAAACAATGTCATCAGATTTAATGATTTATAGCCTATTATTATATGTATCTTGTAAGATCAAAACTACTGCACATATTTAAAAACAAAAGAAGAAAAAACAATAAGAAATGTTTCTATAAGTACATCAACAGTAAAAAGAAAGGCTATAACAACCTTCACTCCTTATTGGATGCAGAGGGTAATATAGTAACCAAAGATGAGGAAAAGGCAGAAATACTTAATACATACTTTGCCTCTGTTTTTAACAGTAGAACAGACTACCTGCAGAACAACTGGACCAGCAGGGTCATGGAAGCAGTAGGGGTGCAGTATAACCCCCTTGTAATCCAAGAGGAGGTAGTCAGAGACTTGCTGAGTGGCTTGGACCCTCATAAGTCCATGGGACCAGATGGGATCCATCCGAGGTTGATGAAAGAACTAGCAGACGAACTTGCCAAGCCACTCTGCATAATTTATCAACAGTCCTGGCTTACTGATGT
>WEKX01027780.1:4013-20535 GCA_013390025.1 Pitta sordida
AACAGGGGACAGCGTGACTTGTGGCCCTCCCTGTGGGGCCAGGCCAGTCCCGCCCCAAAGGGAGCGCCGACGCCACCCCTCGGCAGAGTAGAGGCACTGCACATGCATTGACCGAGGAACGTTGCAAATCGTTGAATCAGAATTTTGAGAAAACTTCCTCGCAAATCAGCGAGGTCGCAATGGAGGGGTCGCAATGCAGTGAGGATATACATAAATACCTGTCCTGATATTTAAGAAGCTGAGGAAAACAAGTCTTGTCCTTGATCTGGTCATGGCTTTGGTTCATAAAATGTGTTCATTTTCTTTCTTTCAACAAGTCTTTGATTCTCTTTGCTTAAAGAGCCAATAGCCAGTACATTTGCACATACACATAACATCCAAATTCTGCACTTGCCACAAGTGCATGCAGCCTTGATGAATGTGCTCACACCACCATTCAGAACATAGTTAACCTCATGATTTTAGTAAAAAAATCAAATGTTCTCTAGCCAGACTGTGTATGAGAGTACTCTAAATGCAGCTCTACAGTCAAAATTAATCTGTGAAAAATACCAAGGGAGTCCATTCATGCCTCTTTTGGGATTTCAGATATTAAAATCTGACAGCCCTATAAGTTGCTAAGTATCAAAAAGTACGACTGTACGGCATAACAAGGCATGGAGTGGGCAAGCTGAACTTTGAAGTACTTAGTTGGACCTCTTACTCTTTCAGTTCAACCAGTCCACCTTTCTAGACCTCCTTTTAAAAAGTGTTCGGTGTCAATAAGAAATTAGAAAAACTACTGGGGTTTGAGTAGGACCAGGCAATCTTTCTATGAAACTTTTAAAACTGATGTACATGTTTTGAAATTGAAAAAAAAAAAAAGTGAAAAAAAGCAAACAGACAAAATAGAGTCTTCCAGGATATCATGGGGAAAGCATTTATAAAAGTATTATAGAAGCATATTTTCTAAAGAATGTACACACTTCTTTATTGTGAGATAAATATTTAATTCCAAAATAATACATATTTAACTCTTGAAATAACACTGTTTATAAGAAGTCCACATGCCCTGTTTATGAAGACTGTCCAGGTTACAAGAGGAGTAATGACAGATGTTGCACGTTCAAAATGCTACACAGACACATATCGATCTACTGGATCACTGGTGCACAAAGCATTCAGTGAATATAAGGGAGCACTAAGTGTCATTGTGTAAAAGTAAAGAGACATTATATTTTTAATATAAAATATCGAAACCCATATAAAATACATAGTACAAACCATCAACATAGGCGCAAGTTGTTCTTACTTCTCAAAATATAAGTAAAGTTAAACAAATAAATATACCTATTGCACTCTAGAACTGTTTACATTTTTTGTACCTTTTTCTTCCCCATAAGACATTTTTGGTATACAGAACTGCTACCCACCCTATAAAACATCTACCACTACTGAAAGACAAAAAGAGTGGAATTATTCCGCTCTCAACACATCCAGTTACAAAATATCCACTCCCTACCTCTTCAAAGTTATCAATACTGGTGTAGTTAACAGATCTTTTCAAATAAAAATATCGCATTGGCACAAACAACGATTTTCTTTTCAAATCTGTGAGCTGCTCAGATGAAATCTGTGTATGACTCATCCATGTTGGCAGTCAGGGGAAACTGCTCTAAGTACAACTAAGGAGCTCACTCTCTGGGGCTCAGTCTCTTCTCCATCTAATGCAAATCCAGCTGAGGAGCTGGGTGAAAAGGACAAACTCATATAAAACATTCACACAGAGAAGGCCACATATGTATACATATATTATAAAATATTCACACAGAGAAGGCCACATATGTATACATATATTATCTTCCTAATTGAGTCATATTGGTTTAAGGTCTCTCCCAGTCTCCTCCAAGTTAACCATCACCATTCCTCTGCTAGAGGTTACAGCTCTCTTATAGATGCTAGCAAAGGTTGCTTTGGTGAACACTTCCTTATCTATTTCAGTCACTAAAGTAGTTACCACCTTACCCAATTGAAATTACCCAATTTAACCAGTCAACAAAAATTCACAAAGTCTATTCAAGATGGTGTCACATCAGTAGCTCTGCTGGTAGAAAAAGAGTGGATTTTAGATTCCATGGAAGAAGGAATAAATCAGAGGATGGTAACATATTCATGTAGTGCTGCTGCACCTGGGAAAGGACGTATGTCTGTGTAAAAAGAACTGAGAATTTTTTTCACCCAACAGAAGTACTGACAGGAGATGTACTAGTTGTTCAGAAAGGAGTAAATGATGTTAGGGAAAAGTGCTGTGTAAGCCACAGGACAATGTTGTCCAAAAGGCAAAGGGGAACACACCATCCATAAACAAATTCAGGCTCCAAATTAGAGAGTTAAGTATCAGAAAAATACGGTTCCCAAAAAATTTCCTATGTAATAGTTTTCCCTACTACTTCCAAGTATTTTAAAATACATGTTGCTCAGGTTCTGAAAGAAATGTCATGTACTTGCAGTATTATGAATCACAACCGAAAGATCCTTCCCTTCCCACTATACCTCAACTCTTGTTTCCTAATTTAAATGAATGTCAAGGTACAGTTTTTATTTCTATAATATTTAAACTGACTCACCAGCACAATTCACCGAGAAAAATAAGGCATGAGAAAAACAAAAAGCTGTACTACACTGCCCCAGGTTTATTTTAATCTTACAGTTAATTTATGCTCATTGCTAAAGTTCTGAGGATTAATGAACTGTTGCAACTGAAAATCTCTGAGTAATACATGCATTAAACTGTTACAGAATCAGTCGTGGGACAAATGCAATGAAAACATTAATTTCTTCTTTGATTTATTTCGTTTCCCAATTACACTCCATTGACCGAGCATGATATCAGTTAGTTTTCTACACAAAAATCACATCAGCATTCCTTTCAAGTTAGAGGTGTGCAAAAAGGCAATCTAATGTCTTTGTTCATGCTTTACACTTTACACTGCCGGTGGGGTGGCAGCTTTTGGCAAAAAAACAAAATTTGCAAATATTTTGGCAAAACCAAAAATCCTCTAACTAAGGTCCTAGTACAAGATTTTCATTTCACTTTCAGTTCTCCCAGCAAAATAGTCACTATACATAGTAGATTAACTCAGCTTCTTCGGATGCACTCAAGTTTCCTCACGTTGTATGTATCAAGACATCATTGCGCTGCAAGCTTCACTGACTGGAATTATTAGTTTTCACATTCAGCGGCCTATCTGGACCAAATGAGATGTGCTTACTGTCTGGAAAGGATGGGAAAAGACCTGAGAAAAACCCTCAGAAATCAATCACACTTTTTATATGAAGAATTGCTTGAGTGGTCTGTAAGGATTTGATAATTACAGACGTCTCTAAGTGCTAAAGCATATTTTAATGACTATTAGGCCTTACAGCCATTTAAAAACATAAAGCAGTACAATGCCATACCATAAGAAGCAATTTACTGCTGCTATTTCATTCTCTCCTGGGTGATATACAGAATTAATAGATTTAATAGGTGAGCTCATTATGAAGAAGTGTAGCCATATAAATAACTACAGATTGAAGTGGAAGCCCTTTTTTCTTTGCGTCAGGGATCCATTTGCCTCTTACCTTTCCTTCTTTTCTCCACAGGACCCCTATAGAAATGATGCCTTCCTTCCCTCTCTGTTGCACTCTTCTAAGAACAAGGACTGTAGTTTCAAACAATATTCAACAGGGAAGTCCTAAAAATCTCTAGCCAAATTTCTCTGCAATTGATAAGTTACTAATTTCCTCTTCTTTAGAGCGAAAAAAAAGATGTAGAGCTCATCTACCATCAGCTCAAACCTTAGTGTTTCACATCTTAAACATCTGCTTATCCTGTCAAGCATCTGTTTCCACACAAAATATGAAACAAAACCATTCCGACCACAAAAAAACCCCAAATAAACAAAAACCACAGAAATATGTCTGGTGCCTGAAACATGTTTTTTGCCACTTGTTTTGCACAGCATTCTGGAGCTGAGGGGTGGGGCGATGGGTGGTGCTTAATTGCTGTCCTGGGTCAATTAAGATGAAGCATGAATTAAATTTAGAAATGCTTGAATGACATATATAGAGAGAGAAATCAAAACTTTACTGGGAGAAAGGGGAAAAGATTTAATATAACTTTAATATAAATTTAATATAAAGATTTAATATGTGCTGGGAGGGTGCAGCGATAGCTGCGCCAGGAGGAGGCTTCTGTCTGNATATGATTCAGCAGTCCGTGAGTTGAGCTGGCTGAGACATGCGCAGTCTCTCCGCTCTGCCAAGGGGCGGTGCCACAGTGCCTGTGGGGTGGGACTCACCTCGCCCCTGCGGGAAGGGGGCTCGCAATGGCGGCACCGTGCCCCCAGTCCCTGAACGGGGAAACTTGCCCCACGAAAGTGAGGCAAGCTGTGTGCTGGGAGGGTGCAGCGATAGCTGCGCCAGGAGGAGGCTTCTGTCTGGGACTATACGGGCAGCGCTGCCCCTCTCTCATGACACCAGTGGATGTTAAAGGGAAAGAAACCCGACCTCCCCACCCCCGCCACCCTCTGGGCTTCTCCGGGCTGCTGCGGTCGCTCCCACAGCCTAAATCCTGTGCCACTTCTCCCCCAGACCCCGGTGATTGTGACCGCGCTGGCAGCCCCCCGATGGGGGCTGGAGCGTGCGGTGCAGTGGGGGCTGGAGCGCATGGTGCAGGCTGGAGCGCGCAGTTTTCCAGGCTCCAAGAATGCCGACCAGAGCTCAGGGACACCCCTTCCCCGCTGCGAAGGCAGGGCAAGCATGCACAAGGTGGTGCAGGGCCCCCGAGGCCAGTGCGAGCACTGGGGCCGGGCCAGGCCGGGCCTGGGGCTTGGGGGGAGAGCTGTGCTGAGATGAGAAGTCAAAGGTCCACGTGGTCCAGGGCGAAATGGCAGAGGTGAAAAAAACAAGGCGTCCTCAGTCCCGAAGGTCCATGAACCTCCCTCCTGTGAGCCCAGCAGCTGTAGTTATAGGGCCTCGGACCCCTCCCACGTCACATGCCTTGTGGGCATGTCTTCACATGCCATTGGCAGTCACTCAGCCGGCCTTGGCCCTCAGGCCCTTCCCCTCTCACATGCTTTGCCGGGAGGGGAAGATAAGAAAGGAATCCTCCATTGTTTATCCAGTAGAAAGGAGAAGGCCCCTCCCCATGCCATATGCCTTGCCAGGAGGGGAAGATAAGAAAGGAATCCTCCATTGTTTATCCAGTAGAAAGGAGAAGGCCCCTCCCCATGCCATATGCCTTGCCAGGAGGGGAAGATAAGAAAGGAATCCTCCATTGTTTATCCAGTAGAAAGGAGAAGGCCCCTCCCCATGCCATATGCCTTGCCAGGAGGGGAAGATAAGAAAGGAATCCTCCATTGTTTATCCAGTAGAAAGGAGAAGGCCCCTCCCCATGNGTCTGTTTCAGTAAAAACAAGAAAAGTTTTACAATAGAACAAAAGGCATGACAATTGCATATTCATGAGTTTATTATCGTCGCGGATCACGGGTTTCAGGGAAAGGGAGGAGACCTGATACTTCACAAAAGTCAGGGGTTGATTTTATTTTGGAATATACAACAACAAAACAAACAACACAGAAAGTCAACACACCAAATTACACTAACATCACTGCTGCCCTCTAGGAGACCTCTGTTCTCTCCTGAGTCAAAATCCACTTTAGTACAGTGGTAAGTGTCCCCACCTGGCGTGTGGGAGACCCGGGTTTGATTCCCGCCAGGGAGACAGTGTTAAGAGTTGGACTTGATGATCCTTGTGGGTCCCTTCCAACTCAGAATATTCTGTGATTCTGTATGTTTTGGCCGGTGGATTTTATCTGCATCTGAGGAATTTCAGTAGTAACATCACCCTCCTTGCATAAAGTCACTTTTAGAAGGTTTGTAGAGAGACACAGAAAAAGTTACAAATTTATCACCTTTTTTTTTTTAAACCAGATTCAAAAGCAGTTATCTCACTTTACTTCTCCCTTGGACCTTCCTTTATGCTAAGCACTTCCCATCTGGCTCACTCTTTTTTTCTTTTTATCTTGCAACATACTTGCACTGTCAAACTAAATTACTATTTGCAGTAAATTTCAGCTCAAACTCTAAGGCACTTTTTATTGAAGTGTCTTATTTGCCCTGGTATAGTTATAGGCCTCTTGGGATTTATATTATAAAATTTATTTTCATGGCTTTATTGCTGTGCAGTAAAAATTTTCATTGTAGTGAAATTCAGCTTACAGGCATCAAAGATAGAGCTTTTTCCTAATATTTAAAAGGTTACATTTTAAAATTTTGTGGGTTTTTTATATTTCTTGATATTTACAGGCAAGCCATTCTTCTTCACTCTAATCCGAATTATTTCTGATCACAGAATCACAGAATTAGCAAGGTTGGAAAAGACCATAGAGATCATCAAGTCCAACCTATCACCTGTTACCTAACCTAACCTAACCTGTTACCTAACCTGTTGCCATCCTGCTACCAACACACATCCTACCTCTAACACACTACCCTGATATCTAGGTTATGCTACCAAGTACATCATCCTGCAATGAAGAGAAGAAAGGTCTTACATTATCTATTAAAAGTACATATCTGGCTTAAGGTTTTGATTTTAGGTAGGTTTCTAATTCAGTCAGAGCAACATAATTTCTTGCAGATCTTTTCTCCAACCATCTCTCTCCTCATCTCATCCATGTCTAAGTTCTCCCTTTCCCACTGCCTTCTATTTCCACCACTACCCTGAACCTTCAGACTCCTGCTGAAGCCAGAAGCCAGCCAAGTTTATTTGTCTATATTGGGGTAATTTCCTTACCTCATCCCTACTTTGTGATAGTATGTACTATGTAACTGTTCTCTGAAGAAGAGATACGGCAGCTGAAAATCAGACTATTCATCACAGGTTTATTTCTTTAAGATTAATAATGATGATTAATTCACTGACAATTTTTGAATGCCAAGGTAAATTTCCCAAGACAACTGAAATATTTCTCCAAATTATTTTCATGCTTACAGCATTCAAGTGGATAATTATCTAACCTTTGAGACAGAAGTACTTGGCGCTGACTGTAGAAGTAAATGTTCTCTGTGAAAAAAAATATCATATATATGTATATAAAAAAGTGTGATCTGGAGTTCTGGCACCACATCTTCTTCAACAATTGCCAAGCAGAACAGAAAACAAAAAAAGCTTTCCATAAGCATTAAGTAACACCTGCTAAACACACCTGATAACATCTATTTGCACTCAAAAGAGGGGTTAAAGGTGAGAACGATACAATCAGCTGACAATCCACTTTACTACAGTGGTGAGTGTNAAGAACAATACAATCAGCTGACATTTACAGTATAATTCAAAGGAAGGGACAGAATTCTGCTTAAGGACATCACTTGCTGCAGGCACTTTTCAGGCAGCACCAATCCTGTGCATCACAATGCCATTATCACAAGGTACTACAACTGCCTCAGAAAATATGTAAGTTTCAAAGTGCAGTCAAGAAATTTCTGAACCTGGAATACTTAAAGGAAGATCAGCAGTGACCTTTTCCTGCAAACAACCCTTCATAATTGAAAAACCAAGCAAACAAAACAAAGAAACAAACAAGGAAAGCAAATAAAATCTGTAAGAGGGGAGAAAAAGAATAAACAGCAAATGGATAACAGGTTTCAAATTCACAGTCAGTTCAGCCTAGCCAAAAAGTATTTACACTTGAATAGATGGTAGCACAAAGCTGATTCCTGTGCTGTAGTTTTTAAATAGTTTGCTCACCCTGAATAGCTGGAATTGCCAGAGATGAGGATACAGCCCTGCAGCTCTTCTGCCTTGAAGCATACATTAGTTATTTACACCTGCTCCAACTAGGCATAAAATGCCAGTGACTCAGTCTGGCAATGTGAATGTCCAAGAACTTGATTTTTATTTTGCCCATCTTG
This sequence comes from Pitta sordida, assembly GCA_013390025.1. Classification (NCBI taxonomy): domain Eukaryota; kingdom Metazoa; phylum Chordata; class Aves; order Passeriformes; family Pittidae; genus Pitta; species Pitta sordida. The sequence goes on from WEKX01027780.1 coordinate 11,953, forward strand.
TCACTGTGTATATCTAGAAAAAGAATGAAGAAATTCCAAATTTCTTTCAGATTTTTTGTGACATATCATTTATCTGTGATCTCATGATTCAGGCTTTTAAAAATATATACGTATTATCATATAAAGGTTACAACGCACTACACCCACTTCTACTTGTGTCTGTGGATGGGATAAGGAGTGTCTCAAGGGAGCTACAGGACAACACGGCAGCCCAAGCAAGCCACTGAGTAGCTTCTGGGGAGAAGAATACGTGAATGGAAAGAGCAGTAAGGAGAGTCAGGTTTTCATTATGTTTGGGTCTTTTATTCAAGCCAATGCAGTTGATTGAATTTGCATCCTGTAGATTAACTTCTCATGCCTGTCTTTTGCTTGGAAACAGACTTTTGTATTTATACCTCAGAGAAAACCAAATATTCTTCCTCTACATTTGACAAGTCTGTTCACTCTCAGGCATGTTACTAGGTACACAGGGATAGACAAAATTAGAATGACTCCTCCAGGTCTCAGCATGAGTCCCTGTCCAGGGGACAGAACCAGTCAGTGGTACTGTTGTCCTTACTAGATCTGATATTTTTTCAGTAGTTTGTTGTGGGTTTCGTTTGGGGTTTTTTGCTGACCACTGCAGCTATTTTCATCATAAAAGTAATGTTTCGTCCTTTGAAAGACATTGCAAAATGTCCTTTTCTGGCTGCAGCTACTCTAGTTCAAGACCCTGATACCTGATGTTACCAACATTACTGCTGAGCTGCTCGCATTTCACTCAAGGTTCAATGTACCCATCTGAAAGGGCAGATTGGGAAGAAAGAAACATGATGTCAGGGGAGGAGGAGGCTGCAGCGCTTTATGGGAACTTACGGGAAATCTTTTAGGGCTGGCTGCTTCAAAACTGTATAACTGAAGTAAAAGAATCAGTTTGGATTCGGCCCCAGAGAAGCCTCATTTTCCTAGCAAGATGCATGAGAGCAGAGATTGTTTTGAGAAGCTTCTGAAAACCTATTGGCTACAGAGAGATAAGTTTTGAGGCATGATAGCTCTCTGTGTTCTTGTGAAATGTCAACAATATCAGGATCTCGCTGATATTGTTTCAGCTTCCATCAAGAGGTCTTACTGGAGATGTAAGAGACATCCTGAATAAACAAGGACTCTCTAAAATTTATTTGATTTATTGAGCCTTCTGTCAGCACCGGTACCTCTGTCTACAATAGGACTTCAGGCCAATGCGAGTCATAGCCAGAACATGCCAGCTATCCCTGAGACATTTTTCTCCACCACCACTGTCCCCAGGCAATGGAAGAGGTGGCTTCTGGAGACTCACTTGGTTATTTCATTGAAACAGACCAAGTGACCTCAGCCACTCCTCATAATGGCTTCCCTTGAAGGCCCTTCACCATCTTCATTGCTGTTTTGGACAGTCTCTAAGAGCTGAATATCTTTCTTATATTGCAGTGCCCCAAACTGCCCACAATATTCAAGGTGAGGCCACACCAGTGCAGAGCAGAGTGGGACAATCCCCTACCTTGACCAGCTGGTGATACATTGCCTGATGCCCCCCAGGACACGGTTGGCCCTCCTGGCTCCCAGGGCACTGCTGACTCATATTCAACTTGTCATTGATCAGGACCCCCAGATCCCTTTCTGAAGCACTGCTTTCCAGCATTTCCCAGTCTGTACATACATGTGGGATTGCTCCATCCTGGATGCAGAATCCGGCACTTTCCCTTGTTGAACTTCATATGATTAGTGATTGCCCATCTCTGTGATTTTTGAAGATCTCTCTGCAGGGCCACCCTTCCTTCAAGGGATTCAACAGCTCCTCCCAGGTTTATGTCATCTGCAAACCTGCTTAGTATCCTTTCCAGTCCTGCATCTGAGTGATTTTTGAAGATGTTGAAGAGAACAGGGCCTAGGATGGAGCCCTGTGGAACCCCACTAGTGACAGGTCACCAGTCTGATGTGACCCCATTCACTATTATCCTCTGTGCTTGACCCATGAGCCAATTGCTCACCGGCCACATGATGTGTGTATCCAGCTCTGTGCTGGACATTTTGCCCAGAAGGATCCTGTCAGAGTGTATCAAAAGCTTTACTAAAATCCAAAAAGATTCCATCAGCTGGCTTCCCTTGATAAGCTAGGTGGGTTATCTTGTCATAAAAGGAAATCTGGTTTGATAAGCAGGTCTCTTCTCTCATGAAGCTGTGCTGGCTCTAACCAATGACTGGGTTGTCTTTCAGGTTTTTTTCCATATCTCCCAGAATAATCTCCAAAAATTTACCAGCCATTGAAGTGAGACTGACAGTCCTGTAGTTTCCAAGGTCCTTCTTCTTGCCCTTCTTGAAAACTGGGACAATGTTTGCCAACTTCCAGTCAGCTGGGGGCCCTCTGGATTCCCAAGACTGCTCAAAAATCATTGAGAAAGGCTTTGCAATTACATCACTAGCTTTTTGAGGATTCTGGGATGAATCCCATGAGGCTGCATAGATTTGTAGGGATTTGGCTGGAACAGCAGATCCTGCGCAATTTCAGGATCAACTGAGAGTTGATAATTTTTGCAGTCATGGTCCTCTATCTCAGGGCACTCAGGCCTCCTCAGTCCATCATCTGTGTTGAAGACAGAGGCAAAGAAAGCATTAAACATCTCTGCCTTGTCTCTGTCCTCGTTTGTGAGGTCACCATCTTCATGTTGTAACAGGCCAGTGATATTTCTATACTGCCTATTGCCATTAATATATTGAACTACAGCTTCAACTCCAGTTGAGCTCTGGCTGCATAAATTTTCTCCGTGTAGCAGCAAGCAGCATCTCTGACTTCTTCCCATGTCACTTGATCTTGCTTCCACTAGGCGTACACCTTCCTTTTTTGCCTTATCTCCAAGAGAAGATCCCTGCTCAGCATCTAGCCTTCTGCCCCGCCTGCTTGACTTCTGACATTTGGGAATTGCCTGTGGCCTTAGGAGGCGATGTTTGAAAAGCTGATGGATCAGCACCTGCAAAAGCATTTTCCAAGGGGACCTTAATCACTAATTCCATGAGCAGGCTGAAGTCTGCTCTCCTCTTGTCCAGAGCTGAGGTATGCCTGGCACTTTTTCTCATATCAACAGAGATTTTGAACTTGATCACTTCATGGTTGCTGGACCAAGACATCCACCAATCTCTACTTTGCTCATTAGATCCACTCTATTGACAAGTGGCCGATCAAGGAAGGCATTTTCCCTGTTCCATAAAGTTGTCATCCAGGTGTTTTTTGATTTATTTGTTTTTTTGCTCAGTGAAAAACAAAAATGAAGGAGAGACAAACCAAACAAACACTGACCAGTTCAGGGTATTGATAAAACACCGTAGAGAGCCCATCGTTTAACACATTTTCCCTGGCCTCATCTTTGTGTGACTTAAGTAAAACAGGGTACTTTACCTGATATAGTAAAGGTTGTTGGACTTTTGTTATGCAAGACCTTGTTTTCAGCTGTGTATAACTTTAACTCTTTGAGCTCTATTTACAGAACTTCACAGAATCACAGAATCACAGAATATTATGAGTTGGAAGGGACCCACAAGGATCATCCAGTCCAACTCACCATCCAACACCCGTAAGGAGACCGAGAGCACATCGCAGAGCATAACACCCTCAAGATCATTTTTATTTTGTCAATTATTCAACTATACTATTTCACTGAGCAAGATTAAAAGAAAATATATGTTGCACTTGCTAACCTAAATACATACTAAAGCTTTATTTATAAACTTATTATCTGAAAGTATGTAGTCTGCAGCAGTGATCTGGCAGTTGACAGCTTGTCACCCTAGAGTCACCAGTAGATGTCCTCCTGATGCAATTAGCTAAACTGTAATAGTTTTTCTAATCAAAAAAGAAAAAAAAATGTTTTCCACATGCTAATGTACTTATATATCAGACTGCCTATCTAATTCTTTTATTGCATCTTCCCAGGACCCAATATTGCAAATTTTCTCTTAAGTTGTAATGAGATCTGTGGAAGTATTATTATTTAATCACCTATTGGTCCGTCTTAATTTTACTAATACTCGTAACTTCTTTTAATAGAGTTTGACCAGAGAAGCAACATACAGACTGTTGAACAGAGATTTCCCAAGTACACATTAACTCGTGTAAATTACCTGATACCAAACCAATAATGCTAATGCTCAAATGTATGCCCTGCAAGTAGGCTGCTCCAGGCACTAGAGGTTGAGCGTATTTGCTGTTTCAGAAATGACATTTTCTCCCAGGGTCAAGCACTCACCCTTTGCTTGGAAATTTAGTGTCAGTAGGCATGATGAGTGTAAACCTTTTACATGGCATGGATAGGAAAAAAACCCCTTACAGATTAACTATATCTTTTCTTCCTTCCCCTGTTCTTTCAATAATACTCCCTATAAGACATTCCATTAAAACTTAAAAATCAACATTCTTCCAGGTTCCAGAAAAATTAGGCAGATTACACCAGGGATATGGGTTCTGATGTCAAATTGTTTCTAGGGAATTAAGTTCCTCAATACCAGTGAAGTTAAATTAACACTGATTTAATAATAATTAACACTGATTTAATAAAAGCAGTGTTTTATATGAGATAGGAAAGTCTACTTCCAGCATGTACTACAGCCCCATCTCAGCAGTGGTTAAGAGAAGCACTTCTATTCTTTATTTGATTTGAAGGTTTTATTTAGCTTTTAAGGGAAAAAAATAGTCCATCCCAGTTCATATCTTCATGTACATTTATAATTTATGCTTTGTTGATTGACAGAAAAAGAACAAACATATTAAAATTTGATACCTGTCCTCCAAATGAAGGAAATATTTCACAACAGAATTTGCATTGTTTAGCTCTGATCATCTTCACATTTAGTCGTTATTGTTGTTTTAAAAATTGCTTCTATTTCTTATTCAAGAATTGAGAATTGGCCTTTTGACAACACTTTGAGGAAATGATCGAAGTACTGAACCATAAATCCACTTCCTATACTCATTCTGAACTTACTTTAACTGCTCATGAACGATTTACCCAAAATATTAAGCTTTACCATATACATACTGGACATCAGTGTTTTCTTTCATATAATTTTATTTTTAGCAAAAAATCACTTGATTATACAGTAAGAATATGATGTTCAGAGAGTAAGGCATCAAAGTAAAAGCTAAGCAGTGGATCAAATAACTTGAACCCCAAGCCAGAATTTAAAAATAAAATCGGTAAATTTTGCTTTTGTGCAGATGATATTCATTTTGCCTGTTGGCAGTTCAGATTTCATCCCATCTCAAAATGTCTGAGTACTGACATGAATGAAATTAAGTAGCGTAATCATTTATCTCTACCTAACTGCATGTGTTCTTTGCATAATCCCATTTTTTTCATTTATATCCAAATGAATCTAAATAGTGTAAGGATAGTGGGGTAAAAGACACTGTACAAGCAAAATAAATCAGCCCCAATACCCAAACTTAAAACATATTTTAAGAATGGAAAGCCTGGAAGAAACATACCCTACTTTGAAATATAAATAGTTCTGCTTCAAGTGTAGGATTAATCCTCCACTTAAACATTTGCAAAGGGTCATGATGTTCTGCCGTTGACAGACTGCTTGTGCCGAGGGACCTTCAGGTCTAATCCTCTCGAACACAGATTTACTGCAGCTTTGCCATATCTTCAGAGTACTGCATTCTCCTTCCTGCTATTGCACCCCTGTATTCTGCATTTGAATGCCTTTATTTTTAAGCTTCTGGTGCGTGTGCAATCCATCATTTATTCTCTCCACTGAGAGAGTGCTACCTCTAACAGGTCTGGGTTTTTGCTCCATTTATAATAAAAGATTTTATTTTTTTCATCAAAAAACAATTACTATGATTGCACCTGGGTTTAATTTGCCTCCTTAGACATGTTTTGTGGTTATCCAGAGCATAATGCCATTAACAGTTTTACATGGCTGAACTCTGTCATAAGAGAGAAAGAAATGCTTGAAAGGCAGATTTATGAATTACGGATAATGAATGTTGCTGGATCCTGAAGAACTCCTACTGGAATTACAAGTAGCTGTTTCCAAAAAAGCTTAAGATTCCCAATAAATTTTAAGGACCTTGAGTTTTAGGAGAGACCATATTGTGTTTGCAGGCTGGTGCCTCCCTGCCTTGCAGCAGGAGCCTCCAGGAGCTCCCACCTGCCTTTTCCCACTCACATGACCTTGCAGCTCGGGCTCAGCTGACTCTGACAAATCCTTGAGCAGATATCACTTATCATCCTCACTGCGCAGGGCAGTGCAGCACTTCCAAAGATGTGGGTCTACAAGTGAAGTGTGATCCTTTCTCCACAAGTTTCAAGCTTCTTGACAGCAACCCTCCACTGTCTGCTTGAAAATCATCTCCAATCATCCTTCCTGTCTCATATTATGCAACTCTTGTCTCTGCAAAATTCAGCAAAAACCCTGTCATTCCCCTTTTCTGTGGAAGCAGCTGCTTGTTATTGCACTGGAGAGTCACAGCAGCATTCAGCACTGCTGCTAAGGGGTTGCAAGAGTCATGTGGGGAGAACTGCTCCCCTACTTTCCCCAAAGTATGAAGAATAGCTCCAGAGTATGGAGACTGCCTCACAGACCATATATGGAATTCAAAACATATTTGAGGGGAAGTTTACAACATACATTAAGTGCTTTGTTTTATCTTTCCTTGTAGCGAAGAGACAAAAAGTGATTAGCAAGGATGAAGGATGCGTATTACCAATAGACAGACCAGGCAGATTTGGATCACTTATTGCTGCCAGAAACCAATACTAGGGGTTTATTAACTTTCTTCTCCATAATCCAAGTATTTATTTATTTCCAGACCCCACCTGCAATTAGCAGTACAGTGTCTTAGTAATGCATACATTAACTTTTGTTCTTGGACTGTATTAGTGGTCAGACATGCCAAATGATCCACATGCCAAATGATCCAGTGCACTAAAAAGTGCACAAATAGTGAGAAGACAATACAGTTGCCCAAATTAATGTCGGGAGGAGGGGATTATGTTGAATATTTAAATTTCAGGTATAAACATCGTATTATTTGCTACTGCATTATTAATATGCATTGATGTTATAAAGAATAGCCAATTGTCATTGCTTATGTAAAATATGCAGAACTGCAGAAATCAGCAATAGACATACCCTGGCCATTAGGAAATAGGTGGCTCCTCAAGCACTGAGATTGTCACAAATGGGTGGTTATGGTTGCTCAAAGAATCACCACCAAATGTATTAGCAAAAGCAGTTGTAATATAAATTTGTGAAAGTACAACTTCACAAAATGGTATGGAGTGATTTACTCTATTACTTACTACATAGGTGAAGCATACAAAGGAAAATCAGGCTAGAATCAGTTTAGAATGATTTGCACAAAGACTCGGGCCATGAAAGGGTGCAGATGAATAAGGCAGACCCTCCTGTTGAGTCACAAGGTTCAAAGAGGGCTCCCTTGCTCTCTAAATTCCTGATGGAGCCTAGGTGAGGCTGAGTCCAGTCTCACATAGTTTAGTCTATACGATTTAGCAGCATTTAATAATTGACTAATTTAACAGTTATAAAAAGATTCCATGGAATTTACTACATGTACAACAGTGACTTCATTATAGATCTGAGGTGCAGTATTCATGTTATACTTGCTATAATGTGTTTCAGTCAATTTACACACACAAACACATACAGACAGAAAGCTGTATATATATAAATTGATTAATACATATCTGTTAAAAATTCCTCTCAAGTTCAGTGAAATACTAAGGTCAAATGCTTTGTGAGTTCTCAGTGGGTGAGAGTTGAGCCTTGGAGAGGGAGCTGAGTGTGTCAGTCCAGGTCCCATCTTTTGTTTTCTGAGACAGTCATGCATGTATCACAAATTTGATAGTTGGTGAACTCTGAAAGGCATCCCTCTCAGAGAGCGGTGCTGGTGCATCCCGCTGCACTTCAGAAAAGCTTGAAGGGCCTCACTTAGAATAACTACTTACAAAGTAAAATGCTTTGTTTTAGTCATTAATCAGTTTTCATTACTTGGCTGTAATCCAAGTTGGTAATTACTGGAGTTTTTTTAAAGTTCAATAACAGTGGTAGTGTTTCACTCAGGCTACAATTCAGGTAAATAACATGCCACTGCTGTCAGGGGATGACTGATTATCTCTCATTCCCCTCCTTAGTCAGGCGACAGAAGTCACTGTGATTTGAGGATTTACAGTATCACAGTGTTGATAAGATTGGAAAAGACCTTGAAGATCATCAAGTCCAACCTATAGATTTAGAAATCCAATCCCTTCTCACATACCCAGCAGCCCTTTTCCAGTTCATGTCTGGCTCTTTTCCCTTCTTTTCTGTCCCACAGGGCCTATACAAGCGGGATTACTGGCAACAAGGCTTTGCTCTTAGAAAAGCACATCTAGTTTTCTAGGCAGTATGTGTGCAAAGCCCCCTCTGTAAACCCCTACTCTCCTCTTTTCCACCACTCCTCACATTCTCTGACCTCCAGAGTTGGCATAGCTCCCGTGGCCCATGCTTAATCATAAAGAGCAAGACCTGAAATCAAATACAATTGGGAAATGCTAATAACAGTGT
>WEKX01027781.1:1381-44515 GCA_013390025.1 Pitta sordida
GACTGACTGGATGTTTCCGGGCTCTGCGGCGTTTTTGTCCGACCCCGACTCCGCCCCATTCCCTTACGTTGGACACTGGGGGCAGGGCAGCTCTGCCGGAGCGGCGCGGAGGGACCACGGGTGCTGCCCCATGCATGCAGTAGGTGGGAGCTGCAAGGTCACCCTTCTCTTCACCACCCCAGCCACAAAAGGCGCTGCAGGGGGATCTGCGGGGGCCGCCAGGGTGGGAGCGAAGGTACCTCCTGCTCCTGCACAGACACACACAATGCCGGCACCCTCCTGCTGCCTGGCAGAGCACAATGCCAGCCATGCAAACACCCTGAGGGCCACTGTTGCCTCTGCAGCATCTGCCCGTAAATGCTTCAGCAGCTTCCCCGGCTCCAGGGTGATGACAGGGGTTCTCCTTCCCCTTAAATGATGCAAATGGAGTTTGCGAGGGGACTGTGAGGGGCAGGGGTGGCGGGCTTGGCTCGTGCCCGCCCCTGCTCAACAGGGCGTGGCCGGATACCAGCCTGCCTCCCCCTGACATGCACAGACACACACAACAGCACGCCCATCTCCCTGTCCTGCAGCCCGGCAGAGGGCAGTTCCAGCCGTGCAAAACCACACATTTACACTAAACGCGTCCCAGCCAGGCCGCGGTGTCTCCCAGGTGGGACCAATTTACATATTCATGAGCCGACTGGATTCGCGGTACATTCTGCGCACACATGAGGTCCCACAACTTGCTGAAAAATGAACCGCGAGTACTGGGATCAGCAAACTGCGGATCGCAAATATGCAGGGGTCACTGTGTTTGCAAGGGAAATTGAAAAGCTGTATTTGCTTTACTAAGCCAAATTTACTAAATAGCATTGGTAAATATTTTAATTATTTTTTATCTCATGTAAATTACGGTAAATTTTTAAAGTGTAAAAACACATAGTGAAAACCTTGTTTTCCAAAAATGAGTTACAGATCTTACACACACACCAAAGAGTTTCCTGACTGGGATGTCTACTTAGCTCAGCTAAAGGAGGAGGTGTGGTTTGAAATTGTAAGGCCATAAAATGTTTTTATTTTTTGCAGTGCTTATCACTGAAGCAGCAGTTTATGGTGGGTGAGTGGAATATATTTACAAAGCCCAATGTAGCAATCTTGTAAGCCTTTGCAAAACATACAGAACATACATAATACATGCATAAACATGCAGGGAACATACATAATGTAACAGAAAGTTTGCAACAAAGAATTTAAAGGCCCAGAAACTTAACAACTCCCCGGTACTATTGCAGAGCTAAGTGGGAATGTATTTTTGTGCAGCTTTAGACATTGTACGTGTTTCTTCCATATATTATTTCTTTTTTAATTTGATGTAGTGTATGTGCATGTCTATACATAGCATGCAGTACAATGGAAATGCTCAAATTAGCTCAGGTAATATAGGCAAAACAGGGGTTAAACCGTGTAAAATTTTAATCTAAAACTAATTAAGCACCCTCCTTTGGGTTCTGAATAGGGGGGGGTCGAAATCTGGAAGTCTAATTTCAGTCACAGTGAAGCATATATTGCAATGGTTTCCATTTTGAAGGATGAATCATTGCTTTGTTAAAGTAAGTGGTAATGATGTGCTCTATCACATCTTTGCAAGTTTTGTTAACGAGTTCATTCCACCAACCCTAAGCTGAATTTCCTAAATAAAAGCAAAAATGTTTGAAACTCAATGCATTTTGAAATATATCAAGTTGTTGAAGATTAAAGAAACTGACAAAGGAGAGGCAAAAAATGTCAATTTCTTCCTTGCAATATGTGCTCATCTTACTTTTTCACTTTAAATCTCTTCCTACTGTTTTATTTTTTAATAAGTTCTCTTAATTAAAAAAATATAATCAGGACAAATAGCTGTTCACTACTGTCCTAATTAAGAGGATTTTACTGCTTTTCTGAACTGTATCACTAGTTATGTTTATTGAATAGTATATTAAATAAATTATGTTTCTCATACTTCTACAGTCACTGAAAAAATAGGGTATGCACACAGGAAGGTGTGTGATCTGAGTACTTGTCCACTTTTAAATACAAATTAAGTTTGGCAATTAAGTTAACAGCTGATTATCCCAATGAATGCCATAAATCCACAAGATATTACAGGAAATTAGATTACATCTGGAAGTACTGCTAAAATATGAAAAAAATTACATTAAGTAAAACTTGTTCTTTGCTGTGGGCCAGTGTTTTAGGCTGGAACAGTGCTGGGTGGAAGTTGTAAAGGTAGAAGAGACACATCGTTTTTCCTGTAAGGAGTTGAAGCTGTTAAACCCAAGACAGCATAGGAAATTTAAATGTGTTATCCTCTATTATTGCTGCATGTAATGATGAGTGTGAGGTATTTCTCTCTGCTGAGTTATGTTTATGCCAGAATGTTTAGTTAAATAACTTATTTGAAAATCAGGTTCAGCCATCTGGAGGGAGGGAGACCTTAGGCTATGTATGACAGTAGGTATTGACAGGTTGTGGTACAGCTGTGTGCTGCAGTTCCAGCTGTGCTGAAGTGACAAGGTGTAGGCTGGACTGGGGGGTTTGAATGAACAGTCCCAGTTGCATAATTTCAGAGAGACAGATGTAAGCAATAAACGTCTAAGACTAAACATCTCTCACAATAATATGTATGACAAATCACCAATGACCAGTTGGAGAATCACAATTTGTTCCTTTAAAAATGTAGTATGAAGTCTTCTGAGAGTAACAGATCACTTTCATATACTTTCTCTGCCTCATGAAATCTTCATTCCTTACAGCAGATTCCTTAAGATTTATTCCAAACTTTTTTTTTTTCTTACAAGTCAACCTTAGAGTCTTTTTTCATAGCTATCCCCATCTTTCTAACAGGGATTCTTGTTTTGGTGTTGAAACTGTATATCCTTTTAGATGGTGTTAGACAGTCTGGTTTTGAGTAACTGTTGGTCCTTCTAGCTCAGTTAAAGAAAAACAAGTTTAATAAATTGAATCCCAATCAGCCAGCATTTTAACAGAGAGTAGTTGTAGCTACCGAGTTAATTTTTTTCTTTCTGAATAGAAATCCACTTTAGTACAGTAGAAATCCACTTTAGTACAGTGTTAAGTGTCCCCACCTGTCATGTGGGAGACCCGTGTTCAATTCCCACCAGTGAGACCGTGTTAAGAGTTGGACTTGATGATCCTTGTGGGTCCCTTCCAACTCAGAATATTCTGTGATTCTGTGAATCCTTTTACAAGTTTTCAAATGGACAGTTTTACACAATGACATTTTCTTGAAAATTAAAGATTATTAGTTTAATGAAATGTAGAAAAGGGTTGTTTCCAGCAATGCTGATGAAGGGAAGGAGGAGATGAACTTTCTGTTGTGTATAACATTTCTGGTTTAAAATTTTGTGAAAATGGTTATGCTAAAAGTGGAGAATCACATTTTTAGTTAGGATAAATTACATTGTCTCTGTTAAATTCATTAGAGTTATGCTGATTGCACAAACTAAGCCTAGCCCTGAAAGAGATGATTTCTCCACTACTTGGAGTGTGGCTTCAAAAATCCAGTAGCCTCTTCTTAATTTTTTTATCTGTTTCTAATTTAGGAGGTAATACTTTTTCAGACACTCAAAGTTTGTGTTACTACAAGGTTGTAATTGTTGGGAAAGGTAGAAACACTCAGAAAGCCAGCCAAGCAGATTTGCAAGGTGAGTACTTAGATTTGAAGGAAACTGATGAATTAAAGTTTATGAAATCAGATGGGAATACAGTGGACCCTCAAATCTTGTAGGGCTTCAGATCTCCTCAAACGCCGTGAAGCCCCTATTCTGAGAAGATAGACAGGTCATGAATATGCAACTAAGACACGCCTGTCCCCCCAACCCCCCTCACTCCTGGAGCTCTCGGGAGGTGTGTGGCGATGGCGTGGCCCCAGCCCTGAGCTTGAGAGGTGGGTGGGAAAGGTGCAGCCCTGGCCTCAAGCTCGAGAGGTGTGTAGGGAGGGCATGACCCGACAATGAGCCATCTCTGAAGCCAGCCAGCTTCTACACATGGCATGGTGGTGCTGCAGGCTCCCGCTGCGGAGCGGAACCATGCCTAATAATAAGCTATAATAAGCCGTTGACACCATTTTGTAAACCTTCCCTGCTATATAACCTCTGCAACACCCATAAGGGAGTGAGCTCTGGGTGGTCCCCAGGCAAGCAAGAGGCACACCCTCCCCAGCCCACAGAGTGTGCCTGTCCTACCCAGTGGGGGAGTGCTGGTTCCACCCCTTGGCGACAGCAGACACTCTGCACATGCCCAGATGCTAAAACATGGCAATGAATGGGGCTGTCTTCATGGAAAAAAACTGGCAATGTACTGAACCAGCAAGATAAGAACTGTGAAGTCCTGAGAGTTTACTGCAGTATGGTTCTTATTTGGGATAGTGAGAGGAGAGAAGGAGGTGAGGCAGGGAAGAGAAGAAATCCTGAAGGGTGTTGGGTTTTGGAGATAACAGGTTTTTTGAGACAAGATGAAGTTGTAATTCTCTTGTTTAACAGAGTTCCTAGGACCATTTTTGGCGTTCAGGAAGCATTTTATCTCCTTCACCTGGAGGAAATGGAGATTTAGACAAATAGACTAGGATCCTAACAGTTCTAGGCAGAGCTGTGAAAGAATGTTGTGGAGTATGTACTTTTTTCACAAGAAGATTTGCATTACATTTTGATTTTATTATGAGAGTCTTCTTTGATTTGTAGAAACGTAATTGCTTTAACACAATTCTTCCAGTGATGTTTGCAATGATTTCTTTTGCGTCATGGTAATTGTCCTGCCAATGGAAAAGACTTTCAAATGCTTTTACAGTACACAGCCAAACAATATGTAATTGAATGCAACTGTCATTGAAACAGATTGTTCTTCTGACCTGTTGTTTCATTGTGAACATGATGTTTATTTACCACCTTCATTATTGCAGCATTAGCATATAGAGAATCTGTGCCATATCATCATGCACTTTCCTAACAGATGGCTACTAACTTCTGGAAAGCTTTTTTTGTGCTTGCTTAAAATATCCCATGTTGGCATGAAGTTTCTTTCCTCCATGTGAAGTATGATTGACTGGTTGGAATAGATTAATTTGCCTCTTCTCTGGCTTTTGAGCTTGTTTTGTTTTGCAGCAACCTGGGTTTTGAGCCTAATTTTACAAAACGATCAAAGTTGCTTTTGCTAATAACATGGTGTGGAAAGTTCTGTTTACAGAGCACCCCCAGAAGGGGGGATGGGTCTGGACCGGTCCTGTGTGTTATGCAATCCATGAAGATAGTAAAACCATAAATATTAAACTACCTTCTGCCCATATCCATGCACCCTCCACTAATTATGTCTGGACAGCAGTCCTGGGACCGTGGCTCGCACTGCAGCACCTCATTAAAGTGGAGGAAGGACCTTTTGGTGCCTCCTGGCTGTGGAATCTGGGGTCTGGGACATTACATACACACGTGTGGTCGCAAAACTTGCTGAAAATCCAACTGCAAATAATTGAATGCGTGCATATGCGAACCGCGAATTTGTAGGGTTTCTCTGCAGTTGCATAATCTCTGAGCAAACAGTTTGGGTTGTAGCAATAACTGAAGATTGCTAGAACAGGTGAAATAACACACATCCTTTGTATCTGCTCCACCATAGTTGCCCTCTACAGTCACTCTGACCTCAGGATTTAAAGTTTTCCTTTTTCTGTCTATGAGGCTTTCAGAACTTCCCTTTCAGAACTTCCCTTCAGAACTTTTGAATGGAACGTCTCTGTTCAAAACTGAGTGTGTGTCGTACCCCCTCCCATTCTATTACAGACCATTGTTTTGCAAACTCCATCTGTTGCATTGTTTTGTGCCTTAACGTTGAATATGCAGGTGAGGAGGTCCACATCATTCTTGTCATTGTGTGTGAGCTTAATATTCAATTCTTACCTTTCCCAATGAGGTCTGGTTTGTTTTATTTATTTATTTGTCCCCATGAGATTCATGTATGCACAATCTGCAGAGAGGAAAATACAGTTTAGGTCAGTATTGAATGGCTATAATGTCAGGCATGCAGATTTCCTTAAATGCCTAAAATAAGATAAAAATCCACATTTATAGGTGCTGGAATTAGAATTTGCAGAAAGAGACATAAGGGAAGATCTTTTCTATGTAATTCAATGTTTTGTTATGCAGAAACATAGCACATTTCAGTTCTGATGCCCTTGAGTTTTTATAATTGGCATTGATTGTGTCTCAGCTATTGTAAAGGCTATTTTTGTATTTTAAAATGCCAGCCTTTGTTTGGTTTCTGTGCCATGTTTTATTGAATCCTACCATGACACTTTGGTCTGTTGCCTTTCAGTTATTACGCTCTTCTTTGAGCCTTGGGGTACTTTCATTTTTCCCAATTTCAGTTAGCCTACCACAGCATTAGAAAAAGTCATCTCATATCATGTTGTCCTGTATAAATATATACTCCTTTGTGGATCTAAATATTACTCTGGGTGGACTTGCATAATTCCTTATGCTTTATTTACTCTTCCTGAAGTGAAGGTTACATCTGTAAGGTAATAGTACAGTCGGGTTTCCTATACCATGGTATTGAGTGTCTTGACCCTCCCCTGTGAAGCCCTCCGTCTGCCTTGATTGGCAGCTCATTAATATGCAAATTTGCCCCACACCCTCATACGGCCCCCTGGAGCTCCAGCGCTGTTTTAGAACTGCCCAGCTGTGTGCTGGTGTTCATGTTGATGCTTCTCAGTGCCCGCAGCCATACCATGCCAGGAAAAAACCCTTTTCCACTTGGCAGGGGACAGTGGTGCGAGGAGCCGCCCCCGCCGCTGTCCTGGTGTCTCTCCAAGTGGGTAGACTTGGTCTCTCCATACTTGGAGTAGATGTGGTGTCTGGTCTTGGACACCATGTCTACCCCAAGAAAATCTTGGACACCATGTCTAACCTGAGAGTGAGTAAATCTTTCATAACTTCATGAAGCCTCCTTGCTCGGAGCTGAGTGCCTAGTTTGAATATGCACGCCCAGCTCGGCTCTGCAGTGGCGTGGGCAGCTGCCCCGAGCCAAGCTGAGCCGAGCCGCAGCATGGCGCTGGCTGCTGCCTCAAGCTCTGAGCTGAGCCATGGTGCGGGCCGCTGTCCTGGGCTGAGCTGAGCTGAGCCATGGGCAGCTGCCCTGGGCTGAGCCGAGCTGAGCTGCCGCACAGGCAGCCGTGGGGGAGGAAAATTTGCATATTCATGACTGCCTAGTTTGAATATGCATGTCAGGTCGCACATGTGCAATTGCGAAATGGGCCTCCTTAATCGCTGAAAAATCACGCCGCTAAGATGTGAAGCTACGATATGGGGATGCGAAGTGGAAGAGGGCCAACTGTATAATGTAAATGTATAAAACAGACCATGCAGACTATGTATATTATTAGCTAAAAAAAAAAATAGTCTAGGAATGTGTATACAATATGCCATCTGCTGTGCTGCAGTTTTCTTAATGACTTTGGAAGCAATCCATATGATTTTTTTTTCATAATGATTTTTTTATACAGTTTCAAACATATGTGAATTCTTTCGGCAGCTGTGATTCCTGTTTATTTTTTGCTACTTTGGTTCTAGTATCTATGGTTTGTGGTTCCTTTCCACTGTCTGCCTGTTCATAACATTGTCTTTCAGAAGCTGAAATTATCAACTCAGCATTCAGTTTCTACATCTTGTTACTGGCTAGTTCCAACTCATCTATGAACTTTTTAAACCAATGAGTGTTTTCTTTGTGTTTTGCTCTCTTGGAGAGGCAGTCCATGACTCCTTCTTTACACTTAATCCATAATTTCTTTCTTGAAGAAGTAAGAAAATGATCATTGTTTCCAATATCTATTGGGTGTAATTAAATTATTTCACTGAAGACTTATTCCCCTATGTGAATATTAAAAGAGTTTTGTTAACACCCTAGTAAACCAAGTTAGTATAATAAAATAACATATAAACCCACATTAATACTTGGCAGTATTTGAAATCTAAGCACTGAATAGCAGATGTTTTCTCAGTAATTTTAAATTTTCCTCTTTGGACAGAAACCAAGTGTCAAGATTTTCATAAATAAAATACAAAAGTACTTGCACAAATTAGAAGAATGTTAAGAGTCATGATATGAGTGTTTGGAAACTTACCTGTAAGCAGGTACTATTAGACATTTGTTTCAGTAAGTTAAATGAGCGTTTTGCTCATTTTCTTTTTGCAATCTTCAATCCCGTCATCTATATCATCAATGAAGATGTTGAACAGGACCGGACCCAGCACTGACCCTTGGAGGACACCACTAGTAACTGGTCGCCAACTAGATGAGACACCATTAACCACCACTCTCTGGGCCTGGCCATCCAGCCAGTTCCTGACCCAGCAGAGAATATTCCTATTGAAACCCCTTGCTGCCATCTTCTCCAGCAGTATATCATGGGAGACTGTGTCGAATGCTTTACTGAAATCCAGATACACCATATCCACAGCCTTCCTCTCGTCCACCAGGCGAGTTACTTGATTATAAAAAGAGATCATGTTGGTCAAGCAAGACCTACCCCTCCTAAACTCATGCTGGCTGGGCCTGATCTCTTGTCCATCCTGCAGGTGTTGCATGATAGTGCTCAGCACTATCTGTTCCATAACTTTGCCTTGGACCGAGGTAAGGCTAACAGATCTGTAGTTTCCTGGATCATCCTTCCGACCCTTTTTGTGTATGGGGGTCACATTCGCCAACTTCCAGTCCGAGATATCACCTGTGCTCCAAGACTTCTGACAAATGATGGGAAACGGTATAGTAAGCTCATCTGCCAGCTCTCTCATCACTCTGGGATGAATCCCATCCGGTCCCATGGATCTATGGGGATCCAAATGGATCAGCAGGTCTGTAACTACTTCCTCCTGAATAACAGGGGGACTACACTGTACCCTGTCTCCATCTGTCAGCTTAGGTATCCAGTTATCCTGAGGACAAATGACCCTACTGTTGAAGACAGAGGCAAAGGAGGCATTGAGTACCTCTGCCTTATCCTCGTCCCTAGTTAACTAAATTTCCCTCCACATCAAGTAAGGAGTGGAGTTTATTACTGCCCTTCTTTTTTCCATTGATATATTTATAAAAACACTTCTTATTATCCTTAACAGAAGTGGCCAGTCTGAGCTCAAGGTGGGCTTTTGCCTCTCTAATTTTCTTCCTACATGACCTAACAATACCTTGGTACACCGTCTGATTAACTTCACCCTTTTTCCAAAGGTGATACACTCTCTTTTTCTCACTCAAATCTTGACGAATTTCCTTGCTCATCCAGGCCGTTCTTTTACCCCTACGGCTCATTTTACGGCACGCAGGGACAGCCTTTTTTTGTGCCTTCAAGGATTCATTCTTGAAGTATACGCAGCTCTCCTGGACCCCCATCATCAGCAAGTTTGCGGATGATACCAAGCTGGCGGCAAATATTGAACTGCCGGAGGATAGGAGGGCCCTTCAGAGGGACCTTGACAGACTGAAAAAATGGGCAGATTCCAACAGTATGAGATTTAACAAGACTAAGTGCTGGATTCTTCAATTTGGACATAACAAGCCCATGCACTGCTATTGACTGGGGAATGAGTGGCTGGAGAGTGGTGAAATGGAAAAGGATTTAGGAGTAATGATTGACAGAAAACTTAATATGAGCCAGCAGTGTGCCCAGGTGGCTAAGAAGGCCAATGGCATCTTGGCCTGTATTAGGAACAGTGTGGTCAGTCGGACTAGGGAAGTTATCCTTCCCCTGTACTCGGTGCTGGTCAGACCACATGTTGAGTAGTGTCCAGTTCTGGGCTCCTCAGTTTAAGACGGATGTTGAGCTGCTTGAGAGGGTCCAGGGAAGGGCAACAAGGGTGGTGAAAGGAGAAAAAGCCCTATGGGGAGCGACTACAGGAACTGGGGTTATTTACCCTGGAGAAGAGGAGACTCAGAGGTGACCTCATTGCTATTTACAACTACCTGAAGGGAGGTTGCAGTCAGGTGGGTGTGAATCTCTTCTCTTAGGCTGATGACACCAGAACAAGGGGACATGGCCTTAAGGTATGCCAGGGGAGATTTAGACTGAATGTTAGGAAGCGGTTTTTCCCAGAGAGAGTGATCACTCATTGGAATGGTCTGTCTAGGGAGATGGTGGAGTCGCCATCCCTGGAGGTGTTTAAGAGAAGACTGGATGAGGAGCTTAGCGACATGATCTAGTTGGTGGGAGGCTGTTTGGGAGTGGGACTAGATGATCCTGTGGGTCCCTTCCAACTCAGAGGAACCTGTGAACCTGTGAATTGTTATCTTTGATTCGTCATGCTGGCAGCAGTGAAGTTGCAGTAAGAAATCTGAGAGCAATTGAGACTTCAGGGCCTTAGGAAGACTAGTTGAGGGATCAGGAGCAGAAATGTCATTTTCCTCCGTCCTTCGAGGTGCTGGGAATAATAAGGGAAGAAACAAGAAGAGCCAGGAGATCAGTATCTGGCTCTGAGCATGGTGCCATCAGTGGAATTCTGATTGTTTTGGTCTTGGATCAGTCTAAATGACACCAAGCCTGCTGGGACTAGGGAAGTCCATGTTGTTTGGAAATTAGCAAATGTGACACCTATCGAAAGGACCTGAAAGGATGATCTGGCCTGTCAGCCAGACATCAGTTCCAGGGAAGGTCATGGAGTAGGTCATCTTTAATCCTATCACGAGGCACATGCAGATCAAATAGGTTATCAGGCCCAGCCTACACAGCTTTTGAAGGGGAGGTCCTGCTTGACCAGCTTAGTCTCATTCTGTGGGAAGGTGACTTGCTGGTAGACGAGGGAAAAGCTGTAATATTGTCTACCTGATCTTCAGTAAAGCCTTTGACACCATTTCCCGCATCATTCTCCTGGAGAAACTGGCTGCTCATGGCTTGGAGAAATAAAAAACTGGTGGATGTCTGGACCTAGAGAGTAGTGGTGAATTGAATTAAATCCACCTGTCACAAGAGGTGTTCCCCAGGGCTCAGTATTGGGGGCAGTTCTGTTTAATGTACAGTGAACGCTCGGCTTTCATGGGGCGTTGGGTGTCCCCGGCTACTGAGAAGCCCTTGATCTGCCAAGATAAACACCTCCTGAATATGCAATGCAGCTCATGAATATGCAATTTAGCCCCAGCCATCCCAGTGCCCACCTCAGCCCTGGAGCGCTCCAGAGACGTGTCAGCCACGCCCCTCTCGCTCCGGCACTAACATACCTTTGTCAGGGCTCAGGTGGGTGACCGCATGCCCGTGGCAGAGTACCCGCATCCGACACTATGCCACGCCCTACGCCTGTGACACAAATACTTTGCTGGTCACCCGGCACTGTGAGGCAGCTCGCTTGGGGCTCAGGCACTATCTGTCCCTTATGTATAACTTAAACATTGTTTCAACATTGCAGGTGGGAGTGTGGGGACAACCCATGTGCCCCTGGGACCCCATGAGTGCCTGCTTGGCCACTGCACCCTTAGCAGCAATGGCAACAAACTGCAGCAGCAGCTGGGGAGCCACCGCCGCCCCCCCCCCATTTCTATGGAAACTATGCAATACTGCTGGCACAACAGAGACACACACATGCACACACCCCCAACACCCATCTTTAAACTGGAGGTCCAAGGGCTCCAGTGGACATCTCTCAAGAGAGGCAACAATCCAGATCAGAGCCCCATGAGAGGTCCATTAGCGACAGGGTGAGTGGTGTGGGCTTCTCACCCCGGCGGTGCACCTGGTCAACCAGAGAAGTGTTTGTGTTCCCATCATGGTGCCCCACAGGCGCTGGGAGCCTCCCCTGGCCACATCCTTTTGCGCAACAGGGAGCTAGATGGGCTTGTCCCACCACCGATGCACATGGGCATCCAGCAAAGTGTTTGCATTCCTGGTGTGGTACCCCATGGGCGCTGGGAGCCTCCCATCCCTTTGTGCTGTGGTGAGTGGGGCATGACCAACACACTACTGGAGCACACCGGGGCTGAGGGGGATGGTGTGATGGGCAGACCTATTTGAATGTTCATGACTGTCTATCTTTGTGCGTCAGTCCGCGCATGTGTAGCCGTGAATCACCGCAAAGCGTGGAGTCGTCTTTGCGGGGGTGGTAAACCGCAATGAATTGAAACCTGTGACATTAGAACCGCATAACATTGAGAGTTTATTGTGTTTATCAACAATCTAGACAAGGGGATTGAGTGTACCCTTATTCAGTTTGCAGGTGACACCATGGTGGGAGAGAGTATTGTTCTGCTGGAGTGTTGGAAGGCTCTGCAGAGGGGTCTGGACAGGCTGGATCAATGGGCCAAAGCCAGTTGTATAAGGTGCAGCAAGGTGAAATGACAAATCCTGTCCTTGGGTCACAACAGCCCCATGCAGTGCTACAGGCTGGGGGCAGAGTGGCTGGAAAATTATCCAGCGGGAAAGGACCTGAGGTGCTGGTCAACAGCCAGCTGAGCATGAGCCGTCAGTGCTCCTAGATGGCCAAGAACAATGGCATCCTTGCTTGTTTCAAGATTATTGTTGCCATCAGCACCAGAGCAATGAATGTACACCTGTAGGATGCACTGGTGAGGCCGCATCTTGAATCCTGCATTTATTTTTGAACCCCTCACTACAAGAAAGATATTGAGGTGCTAAAGTGTGTCCAGAGAAGGGTAATGGAACTGGTGGAGCTTTTGGAGCCTAAGTCTTAGGAGGAGCCACTGAGGGAGCTGGGGATGTTTCGCCTGGAGAAAAGAAGGCTCAGGAGACACTTTATACTTCTCTGCAGCGACCCAAAAGGAGGCTTTAGCAATGTGGAAGTTGGTCTCGTCTTCCCGGTAACAAGCAGTAAGAAAAGACGAAATGGCCTAAGGTTGGGCTATGGAACATTTAGAGTGGATATTACAGAAAATTTCTTCACAAGAAGGGTTGTGAAGCATTGGAAGACGTGGCCCTGGGAAATGCTTGAGTAACTACAGTTGGTCCTCTTGCACTTCACGCCTCCCATATTGCGGCTTCACATCTTAGCGGCATGATTTTTTAGGAGGCCCTTTCTCGCAACTGCGCATGCGTACCTGACATGCATGAATATTCAATTAGGCAGTCATGAATATGCAGATTTCCCCATCCCTCCCCGTGCCGGTGGCCCCACCACTCCAATCCCCCCATCACTGCCTGTGCCGGCGGACCCGCCGCTCCAATCGCCCCGTCCTGGCTGTGGTGGCTCTGCTGCTTCCCCACCTCCCCAGCGCAGCTGCCGTGGCAACCGATACACAGCAACACAGTGCCGAAACAGCGCTGGGGAGCCATCTGAGGGTGCGGAGCAAATGTGCATATTAATGAGCTGCCATTCAACGTGGAAGTAGGGCTTTGCGGAACCCGATTAAGACCGCGGGTCCACGATATAGGAGACCCGACTGTACCCCTGAACATACTTAAAAAATGTTGGGATGTGGCACTTGAGGACATGGTTTAGTGTTGGACTTGGCAGTACTGGCTTAATGGTTGGACTCTGATCTGAAAGGTCTTCTCCAACCTAAACAGTTCTCTGGTTCTGTGACAATTTGCAGTTGGGACAGAAGAGGTCTGACCATCTTGTATCCAAGCCCTGAAAAACCTTCAGAATCCTTTTGTAAAGGGGTGTTACTCATTAAGTTTTTTAATCACTTATATTTTATCACCTGAGGCAAAATTCTGACCTGATTAAAGATAATAGGTGATAACCTAAAACTGGCAGACTCATAATTTCACTCATACTCTTTAGGTACTTTTAATGGGAGTAAAGGAATAATTAGGGCATGAGAGATCACTGGTAGCAAAGATATATAGACAAAGCTATGAAAAGAGGTTATCAGTGAGTAATAAGAGGTATAAAGGGATAAACTAAAAAAATAAGCACCATTTAAAAAATAAATATACCATAACTTTGAAAGATAAATTATTAATTCAAATCTAAATAATTTTAAAAATAAGTCAGCTTATTTTTACTGAATTATATTCAAGGATTAGTGCATTAAATAGCTGGGCAAAATTAACTTCATTTACACTGTGATTTCTATCTATAAGCAGGTCAGGTGTAGCAGGGATTGCAATGAGGCTGACTAGATGTTTTCTCTAGAGGGTTGTATTGTTCAGGGTGACTCTGCAAACCAAAATTGCATTAGGGATAAATGTGAGTTTATCAGAAATGAACATTTCCTTACTGTACTGTGGTTTTAGAACTTAGACACTAGTATTACCCTGCAGTGTCAAAGAAGAGAATAACCCAGAACTAGCTGTTTTGTACAGGCTGTGGTCACATTCATCATCTGGCTTAAATTATCTGCAATGATAAAAAGCGAATAATCAGCATGTTATTTACACCTATGAGGTTATTCTTTCTGCAACATGACCGTGAATGGTGTCCAGAAGGACCAACTTTTGCTGAGTCCTACAAAACAGGAATTATTTAATGTCTTGAAACGGAAGGGTTTTAAAGCAGATTGACTTCTTACTGCTGTTAGTAGACTTGCTTTTCATTTTGGCTTTATGTTTCCACAAATGGAAAGTTATTTATAGTGTTTTACAAAAAGCTCAGTGAGTCTTGGCCTCACAGCCAATTTATTTTTAACATGAAAATACATTATCTATTTCCACAACAGTATGCATGGTCATAATGACTTATTTTTTAAATTGCAACTGCCATTGATATTTGCATCACTTTACAGTATAAGCTGAATTTAAGAGTAACTTAGTGAGTTTTAGTTCTGAATTAATTACCCAGAAATGTGAGCCACATTTCTGATATTTTCTTGTTTGTTCTTGTGGAAACTTTATATTACTGATAAAAATACAGTGAGCCCCTGGGTTTTGCGGATCCACGAGTCTGGTTTGGTCCTGGGAAGCCCACTATTCACGAAGATAGAGAACTCATGAATATGCAATTAAGCCCCACCCATCACCACACATCCCTCAGCTCTGGAGCACTGAAGGACGTTCCCAGGACCACCCACCACCCTGGACTGGCCCAGGAAACCTAAGGGAATGGATTCTGCCCAATCCTGTCCAGGGAATCCTGGGATTCCTGCCTTTTGGTGCAGCACTGAATCAGGGCTTATCGGGGTGTGTGTGTGTGTGTGTGTCTTTAACATCAACTCAGCTGGATAAACATGGCATGCAGACTGTGCTTGCCATGGCAGTGGGGACCCTGAAGCCGTGTCTGTGGCAGAGAGGGAGCGGGCAGCCTGTCCCAGGGCTGGTGGCCATGGCAGGGCAAGCCAGGGTGCCCCAGGAGGGGACGACACCAGGATGGGTGGGGACATGCATAATGTTAAACCTTCCCTGCCCAGCTCACAGCTTATTTGCATATCCATGAGCTTATTTATGCAGATCTTGATCATACATGTGTCGGTCCCTGTTTGGTTGGTTGTTTTTTTGGTTGGCTGCTTTGTGTGTGGTGGGTGTTGTTTTGTTTGGATTTTTTTTTTTCTGTGAATGCAGTGGAACTAGCAGACCCCACTCCCTCCCCCTGCCGAGCAGTGGAGGCTCCACTGGGAACTCCCATGTCCACAGCGCTTTTCTGCACACAGGAGCATATGCGTGTGCCGCTGCCCAAAAAGCCGACATGGCGCTTTCTCGCTAGCTTTGCCCAGCAGGAGTGGGGCCAGGGCCACCACTGGTGCTGCCAGCGGACACAGCGCTGCCTTGCTACCATTGCCTCGGCAGCGGGAGCGGGCTGTTCTGTAGCCAGGCCCAGTGCTCAGGGTGATCTTGAGCATTGAGTACAGCCTTTGAAACTCCACTTTAAATGTGTGGGCTGCAGCAGTGCACATAATGAATACTTCCCAGGGTCTGAGCAGAGCTGAGCACAACCCCTGTAGCCTCGCTTCTCCCTGCCTTCCCTTCCACTGCTCCATCTGCTGCCACTGCCCACCCTGTGCTCAGCTCCTTTCTCCATTTCCCACTCTTCCCTTCTCCCCACACTGCCGTCTCTCACCTCGCCCGCACCTCACATCCCAGAGGAGAGACCCCTGCCCTGTCCAGCCAGCCAACCCCCCAGGGCGAGGTGGTCTTACACACCCTTGCCAGTTTCAATTGTTCTAAGTGCTTCTGACACAGCCACAAGCAGTTCCTGTATTAAAAAGAAAGTATATAGTACTACATTAAGGTAGCTTTAATTTGAGTGCCTGTCTTGGTTTAGGTTTTTGCTGCTCTGGCAGCAAGGGGGTTAACAGCTCAGCTCTTGCCTGGGCNAAGGGAATATGAGATCTGTTGTAAGAGAAGGAGGGGTGGGGGGAAAAGGTTGCCTTTTAAATGATGCTTCTCGCATCAAGCTCTGATCTTGTTAGTTAATAAATAAATCCTTTATATTCTTTACTTGTAGTTTGCCTTGCTTTTTCCTGTGACCAGTTTTATTTTCCAATTTTTCATACAGGAGAGGTTGTGGGTGAATCTCTGGCATCCAGCCAGGGTCAAACCACGACAGTGCCCGCTCCCTCTCCGCTGCCGTGGCAGCCCCAGGGGCCCCCACTTCCACCGCAATCCCCCAATCCCAGAGGCGGTGATGTGATCCTGCTGCCTCCATGCTGCTGTGTCCAGAGGGTGGGAGTGACAGGTGGTGCTTATTTACATATTCATGAGCTTGTTTACATTTATGCACATATTCATGAGCTTATTTACATACTCATGAGCTATCTTTCTTCACAGTGTTATCTGTGCATGTGCAGACCCTGCTTCTCGCTGGAAAATGAATTGCGAAGGATTTGAACTGCAAAGATGCGGACCGCAAATAACCAGGGGTTTACTGTACTGACAAATAATAATATCCAGAGCAGAGTATTACTTTTTTCTCCTGGTGTTTATGTGATCAGACATTTTCTCATATAAATATTTCTCCTAAATACATACATGATAGACTTTTCAATAATATTTTAAAATAAATTCTCACAACTTTCTGTCTGTCTTTCTTCCTCCTAGTCTGCTCCCAGTTTTCAAGAGGAGTTTTTGCTATTTTTGGATTCTACGACAAGAAGTCTGTAAATACCATAACATCATTCTGTGGGACTCTTCACGTCTCCTTCATAACTCCCAGCTTCCCAACAGATGGAACGCATCCCTTTGTCATTCAGATGAGACCTGACCTCAAGGGAGCTCTTCTTAGCTTAATTGAATACTATCAGTGGACTAAGTTTGCATATTTGTATGACAGTGACAGAGGTAAGGTACTCTTTGCCTACACCCTTTTTGCCAGATGTATCTCAATGAAATGTGGAATTCATATTAGATAAGTAAATAACAAAAGAAATATTTACCTTCAACAAGTGTAAGAAACAAAATTGTTTAAATGAGAATGAAATTATTACAGTATGCAATGATAGAATTACAAGCTTCTAAGCAATGTGAGATTAATCACATATTGTAAAACAGTTTCTATGAAAAGTATTTTCCCTTTTTTATTAAAGAAGCTTCTGTCTAAGGACAATAAAAGTAAATCTGAGCATGAAGGGCAATCTGCTGCCACGAATTCAACTCCACACATGCAAAATCAGCAGTTGGGCATAAAGCAAGCAAGAATCTCAGATTCCATCTCCGTTTCTTTGGAGACTGCTTTTTATAAATATTCAAGTTCCTCTCCTCTCCTCTACTGAGCTTAGATTTTATTGTTGGTGTTGATAAACCCAAACTCACTGCTTGTGATCAGCTACGTGGTATAGCCTTCTCAGGTCCTATGCCTTTTTATAACTGTAGTAGTAGTCATATGACCGTGTACAAACTTGAAAAAATCACTTGCAAATTGTGGTGTATCAGTTAGTTTTTTGAAAAGAAGCAGCATTGTATAGAAATGGTGGGGCTTTGGCTGCTTTTTCTGTAATTCCATTATTATCATTCTATTTTCGGGTTCTCCTCACCTAGTAGTCCTTAGCTAACTTTCTCCTATTCTTAACTTACCTTTAAAACTTACCTTATTTTGTGGCTTGCCTACATTTTCATTGGTCAGATATTAAATGATAAGTTGCTAATAGGTTTAAAGGGTGCTTATACCACTCCGTGGTTTATGGAATAATTGAGAGATGTTAGATTCCCTGCATTTTAATGCCATTTTATACCTGATATTGTTGTAGTAAGCACTGAAGTTAGAATAACTAATACTGGTATGTAGCCTCCAAAGGTAATATCATGTGGAACAATGAATGCTAAGATCATTTCTCTGGCAGATCCTTTTCACATTCACATTAGAATCAAAAACATTCACTGTCTTTTTAACAAGAAAGGACAGATGTAAAACTCTTTGCTTAACCAGTACTCTGTCAATCATCTAGCAGTACGCAGAATGTGACCTGCATGTGATTTATATTTAGGAAATACTGAAAAACACCTAGTTCTTCCTGCGAGCTGTCTGAATCTGGCCAGGAATAACAGCCTGAGATTGTTCTTTGTACTCAGACTTTCGTTCTTCATTTCTTTCCTCTCTGATTGTTTAAATTGTGGCAAGACACCCCAGTGATTACAAGCTCCAAGGCATGAATCTCCTACCATTACATGGAGTAAATCGTTGCTTCTCAGTGCTCCCAACTGATTGCACAAAGTTTACCTGTGGAGTCAAGCAGTATGTAGCCAGCAACACTAATATCAAATCCTGAATACACAAGTCTACAGTTCCTTTAAACAAACAGTTATCCTTCTGCATAACTGTTTATGTAGTGATAGTGATGTATATTTAAGGAATGATATACAATTTAAAATGTTTCCGTATTCAGGAGTGGGATAAAAAGGGCAAAGAGAGACCA
The DNA here is from genome assembly GCA_013390025.1 of Pitta sordida. Taxonomy (NCBI): domain Eukaryota; kingdom Metazoa; phylum Chordata; class Aves; order Passeriformes; family Pittidae; genus Pitta; species Pitta sordida. The sequence goes on from WEKX01027781.1 coordinate 20,132, forward strand.
ACTCATCATGGAAACTATGAAGGCTAATAGGAATTAGTAGTAGTATGATGACTTACTCCAAAAGAATCATGTATTGCTACTGGTAGAACACCTCTATGGTTAGGGACTGATTGGAGTACAGGGCAATTTCCTGTCTCGTTCCTGTCTATAAACAGTGAGGTCATTCAGTATATGAATGCCCAAGCTGTTACTGGCTTCATACAGCAGTTATTCTTATTAAATGTGGATTAGTATCCTTTACTATCCTTACCTCTTCTATGTTGCCAGTGCTGATCAGTGAGTTTTGGAAAAAGTGCTAACATTGGAGAATTCTACCTTTAAAAGAATTGCTAATTTATTGATCCTCTCTTCAGTCTTCCTTTTCAGAGCTCACTGAGTTAAGAGTTTGTCTCATGATAGCCAAAAGAGGTTCAGGCAGGGGAGGTTCCTGAGAAGTATTCCTGCAGCTTAAAAAAAAGTAACTGATGTTGCTGGAGTTTTGTCCTTCTGCTACCACTCTCCAGATAATTTCACATTCTTGGAAGTATTGCTAGTCGTGCTTTCTGTTTGTTTGGTTTTGGTTGTTTTTTGTGTCTTTTGGGTTATTCTGTTGTGAGGTTTTTTTTGTTTGTTTCTGGTTTTTTGTTATTTTGCAATGTGTTATTGATACAAGAATAAACTAAACTGTATGAGGGTGACAAATCTGACACATTAAAAAAAAGCAAGCAATCCAAGCAGCCATTTGACATCTCTGCAGGGAGTACCCCAAGAAAGGGGAAACCCTAGGAAAAATAGAAGCTCAGAGGAGTAACATATAAAAACGCTTTGTAATGGATAGTATTAACATTAATAACCCTCATTAATTTATGCTTAGTTGAGATTGCTTAACTTTGAGGGGACATAGACATATTGGCAGACCTAAAATCTGCTAAATGAAATTTGAAAAAATGATTGATTATATGTTTTTCAGTTTGACTGGTTTTTTATAATTTTGATTTGTAATTTCAAATGGTATTATCAGTATTTCAGTATGGGCTTATTTTCGTGCCTTTTAATGTCTTAAGATATTGCCTGCATCTCTTAGTTTGCTTACATAAATTACCATTCCCTTTTAACACAAGTTCTCTGCATTTATCTGTAGTTTTGAAATAGTTTATATGTATCATTGCACTGTAGTTATCTATGATTGTAAAATAAATATTTATTAAATGACATACAAAGCTTCGTATCAGTCTTCTTTAAAGAGACTTGAAAAAACAGAATTAAGTGAGATATTAATTGAATTTATGCTTCTGGAAGCCTGCCATTTTCTACCTTTGCTGATTACAAGTCTTGTATAGTGCTGTAACCCATTTTCACTGATAAAACTGAATTGCTAAACACTGACCAATATTAATTTAATAATGTACTTGCAAACTATGAGACAAATTAATTCTTAGTACTTTCCATCTACATTTATGGGCATAACCACTATTTCTTCTTATGACATTTATATCTGCAGCTTTCTTTCATACGAAGTGAGAATTTGCCTCAAAGAAAAAGCTCCCAATGTTTGGTCATTTCAGAGGAGGTGAATGTGCAAAATGTGAATTGTCTTTTAAGAAAGTCTTATTTCCTTTTTTTGTATAATAGTATCTGCTATCCTTAAAATTGCTCTCTAGAATCATGGAGAATTCTATGGAGGGAATTACAAATCTCATTCTTGTAGTGCTGGACATCATTAAAGTGGTACTTGTTGTATAGCAGAAATTAATTTCTAGTAGTAATTTTCTATACTCTGTTATTTAATCCTTGGAAAGGAAAATCAGTCAAGTAAAATTTTCACTGATTTTACAGTATATTGTAGGCAGTTGGATCTATATAAACATTACAACTTCTTCAGTTACATGACAAAAGGATAAGTTGGAAGCTTCTGTAGACTACTTGTAAGTGTTAGCATTGAGCCTGCTTATCTGTATGGAAAAAAAATCTTTGCACATCTTTCCTAATCAGGGATATGATTTTAGGCCACAGAAAGAATAAATCCATTACCATCATGGCTGAACATGGGAATTTTACCAAATACCATCAGTGAAATCTGGATTTAAATACAGTACTGCTCAAGTGCTGAGAACGAAAGCAGTTCAATAGCATTTTTTTTAATAAGCAGATGATCCTCTTGATGTAATTGGATCACTCATCTCCTGGAATATCCCATTTCCACTATGTGGAATTCCAGCAATGGATCAGTAAAACTGGCAAAATCCCATTCTGTAGAAGATTGAAGCAAAACCAAAAAGTTGTCCTTACGATGCTTTACCTTGATGCCTTGCAGTGATGCAAGTAGAAATCTCATGCAGTAAGAACTGACTGGGCCCACGTATATCCTCATTTCTGAGTTCTAACCACATGTGACAGGTCAGATGATTTATGGGAGATCTTAAATAAGTAATCTCACAAATCGCATTCTAGAATCTTGTTAGTTCCTCAAGATTTATCAGTCATAATTTCTGTTTTCTCTTGTGCTTCACTAGGCTTATCAACATTGCAAGCTGTGCTGGATTCTGCTGCTGAAAAGAAGTGGCAAGTGACTGCTATCAATGTAGGAAATATTAACAATGATAGAAAAGATGAAACTTACCGTTCACTGTTTCAAGATTTAGAGGTAAAAAAGGAAAGGCGAGTGATTCTGGACTGTGAACGTGATAAAGTCAATGACATTGTTGATCAGGTTTGCTATTCTCCATTCTTCAATGACAGCAGTTAGCTATATTCTATAAGTAAATGTAATGAGTTGATTTGTCTTGATTGTATTTTTGTCATTATCATGCATCATTTGGCATTGACAGGTTTGTGTCCAAGATCACATATGTATGAGGCACAAAGTGAACATACAAATCCTGTAATCCCTCCCTTAGCTCAAAGGGAAGATAATTCTATCTGGATGATCCTGTACGATTTTTACTGGCTCTGTGCAGCATCAGCAGGGATACGTCTATCATTAGATGTATTTATTGGAAGGTTTTTTGAAGGGCTTATTATTCTGGTGATTGTTTTGAAGGTTGTTACATGTTAGAGAAGCTCAGACAGTGAGCAGTGTCCTAAATAGAATGCACTGTATTTGTGTTTTATTTGTAATTCATATCCACAAACTGTTTCTCTAATTTTCAAAATAAATTTGATTTTGATCCTGTTCTCCAGACCATTTGATCTGAGATCATGATCTCCTTATAAGCTGCAGCTTTTTTAAATCGTGTATTATGACTTGTTATCCATGTCAAGAAATGTACAGTGCAGAACAATGTGACAAGTAGTACTTCTAGGCCCTTTTCAGTTGGTTCTGTGTGGCTTTTCAAACAGTTGTTCACTTTTCTTACAGTGACTTTTTGTCCATGACTTTTAGGAGTTTCTAATTATGTCCTACAGGGCAAACATCCTATTAGACTCAAGGTATGTCACATCTGCTATTTCCTAATTATCTACTAGGCCAGAGAAAGGAAAGATACTGCTCTGACATATTTTGATCTTGAAAAGACTATTTATCATCTTAGTATCTGATAGGCTCTTTTAAAAATAAGTATGTAATACTCACTATAATCTATAATATGAAAGTTTGGCTGACTGGGTTTCTTCAGTTTCTCCTTTTTAATGCCTTTTAAAGACAAGTACCCTTTAGTTACCACTCATTTTTATAGTCTTGTTTCATAACAGACCTATTTCCTTCTTTGCTGCTTATTTTGATTGCAGTTCTGGAGTATTTGTCTTGCCCTAATTGTACTTTGATATTCTGGGGTAGTTGTTTTGCCCTAATTGCACCTTGATAGATTCTGCCTTGTTCAGAGTCTTAGGTTTTCTAACCTTCTCCCCACAGACTCATGCTATTCCTTAGGCATACAGATGGATAAGCTTTTATTTCTGTTGTTTTGGTTTGTAAGTCACTGAAGAATTCTAAATAGCTGAATCATCCATACAGGTCAGTTAATATAATGCCAGTTAGTTGTTCTCAAAAGAGTTTACTGTTATGCTCCAGGATAGGCTCTCTTAAACTGCTGTCAGTTGTCCCATATAGGTTTAATCTTGGAATTCTCTTCACAAGATAGCCTAGCAGTTTCTGGAGTTTGGTCTGTTTTATATGTCCATCATCCTTATACTCTGTAACTTCCCTTCCATACATTAAAAGGTAAACCCACTTTAAATTGCTGAAGTAGCCTAAAATAAAGTCTTAACTAATTCGTTGTCTGTTAAGTTTCTCTGTCTCTTAAAATCCAGGTCTGTGCTGAACAATGGATTTCTTGACCTGTGTGTTTTTCTGCTTTTCTTTCCTATTAGCAGGGTTCCTTAGGTCCTTCTTTGCTACCAGATTTATTTTTTTAAAAATTCTTTGNCCTCAGAGGAGGAATAATTTAATACTTCTATGGCCTATGTAATGTGATCCATCTCAGTCTCAAACTATACTAATACAAACTTGGTGTTAAACACTGCTTTTAATTATGTTTCTGTAATTTAATTAAACCAAGTATGTGGAATGTTGCTCACTAGTACTGACACACAAGTTACAGGATACCTAGTCTGAATATTTTAGCAATGTGTTAAANAAATTTCCTTCTTTTCATGAGGATGCCTGAAGTAGAGTCTTCATATGGGTATCTCTTTTATCCCTTTTCCTATGTATTTTTACTGTGAGAAATGCCACAGAATTTGTGTTAACCAGATTTTCTTTGAATGCTGAAGTATGATTTGCGTTCTCAATACACAGAGCAACAACTTCTTCGCTTTTTTCCATGCTTTCTATTATTGAACAAACCTTTCATTTTAGTGCTTTTATTTATCCTGCAAATATTTTATGCTGTGGCAGCAGCCTATGCTTTTTAGGCCTTAGATTTTTGTAGAGCCACACAATGTGTTTGAAAAGTTGCTTCATTGTTCTTGATTTTTGTCTTTTTGTTACAGTTTCTCTTCCAGATTTCAGTGATGTATGTAAGTTGAAAAGTATTTCAGCTCCCCAACTCTCCTCAGACTAGTTTTATATTCCTCTTCTCTGATCTGGCAGGTCAATGTTACAATGCTCTTCATTATGTCACTTCTGTCTCTCCTCAACCAGCTTCCTTTATAGAATCTCATTTCACCCTGGTAACACCCTTGGGCAGCCATGCAATTACTGCCTCTAATTGTCTATCCCTGATAGAAAAGGTCCTCTAAACTGGTGAATAGCTTTTATGTCCATAGCTCCATCAAGGGGAGTAATCGGTTTGGTCTAACTGTAATTTCTTTGGAAGCAGCAGCTGCATAAAAATGTATCTGAACATAGTTCTTAAACCTCTCAGTAACTACTTAGTTTTAAGTAGTCTCATCCAAGTTACTGTTTTAGGATACATAAGTATATAATAATANTGCTTAGCTTCAAAATGCAAACTCCCCCATGCAGACAGGATCTTAATAGGGCTGATTTGGGAGAAGAATCCATGCTGCACATCTGCCAGTGGAGATGCTCAGATACCACCAGCTGGCTTTGAGGGAGATTATGAGGAAGATATGGGACAGTAAACAATTTGAACCTTAAAAGACTTACTCATAATGCAGATGCTTTCATTAATGTCAGTGGGCTTTTAAAATTTTCTAGTTCAAGGAATGTTACACTTTTACTACAGATAGAGCAGAATCTGAGTCTGTAAAGCACAGTGCTTCTGATGCTTGATGCCCACTCCCCTGCCTGGATTGTGCCTTTCATACAAAGCATTCAACTCCTCTCTCTCTCTCTGGAGGGACTGTCCCTCTTGTGGCTTGGACTTCAATGTACTAATTTCTGCCAGGAAAGAGTGTATTTGCTGATGCATTAAGTAAAATAAAATACATATAAAGCATTGAACAAACTTAGTATTATATACCACAAAGCTCACAACTAGCTTTTACGTCATACTGTACCTGGTACTTTCAATGTCTCTGTCCACATATCAAGTGAACATTCTTCTTTTTTACAGGTTATCACAATTGGTAAACATGTCAAAGGATACCATTATATCATTGCAAATCTGGTAAGTATTCTTACTATTTAAAATACCTGTATTACTCACTTTACTGTTTATGTAAGCACAACTAGTATTTTGGTTTATATGTATTTTAGAAAACAGAAAAAAAGTAAATGGATGAATGCATGTGTTGAAACGGTATGTTTTGTTGGCTGAGTCTTTTCAGGTCTTAAATGCTTCCTGTGATGTTCTCATCAACGGAAATGAAAGTTGCTCCGCTCTTCAATAGAGCTTCTTCTCTTTTACTACATGCTTTAGAAAAAGAGAAGTTCTGTTGAAATGCTGAGCAACTTTCATTTCCATTTCTACAGGAAATGTAGAAAAAGAGGGTACAAAAATTAGAAAAATAGTTTTCTGCATCACAGGCTGATACATTCTTTCAGCAAGCTGATAATTTCTCTCTCTTGCCTGTAAACTACTTAAAAATTACAGTTCTCAGCTCTCGTTCTGCTAGACTAGTGAGTCTTGGATTTACACATCCTCATTCCTCAGATTGGCTGTGTAATCAGTTTTAATTTATGTTTTCTTGAGCATAGATGATGAGACAGTATAGCTAATAATGTTCCTAAAGGGAAAATTCAGGAAACTCACTACATTCCATCAAGGTAATTATTTTGAAATTGTGTCTAAAGGTGAAGGCCAATGTTACTGACATTAAAGTAAAAACCACTTATTTGCTGAAGCTAGAGAAACTAAACCAGTGATTTTTGTCACTGACCAGGCAAATTCTGGAGTCTCAAATCTCATTTATCCTGTTCAAGAGAAGAGTTTTAGGGGTTGTATAGTGTGAGTGCCACAAAATAACTTTTTTCATCATTTATTCTTGAACTGTGATAGTGTTTGATACAAATTCCAGCTGAGCCCAAAGTGCCCTACTTTACACTGTCTTCCATAGTCCTTTGAGGAGTCTGAGGAAACAGAAGGACCATAGTGTGTCTATTGCACTTCAGGCATAACCCCTGTCTCCTCTCAGCCTTTGATCCAAACACTTCCCCCTCTGGGCAGGCAGCACTCTGAAGAGTCCTGTAGGTCTGATGGCTTGAAGAAGTCTTAATTATTTAAAGGCCTCTTGATAAGCTGAATACTGTGATTTCATTTTTATATCTTATTAAATAATTTTTGAATAGATAAGTTATCGTACTGATATTTACAAAGCAAGCATAAATTCTTACAATTTTGAAAAATTGCCTAACTGTTAGACATTTCTAGTTTGCATTATAAATGTTGGATAAATAGTATTTTGAGTCTTAAGGGAAATTTTAGAAATTGTTCCCTGTGGATTTCATTCTGTTAACTGGTTGCTGTTTTAGCCACTGCTTTAAATTTGTAACAGTATATCTATAACATCTCAAACTTATTGAATCTTGTATTTTAAAGCTGTTTAATATCATATATAAAAAGTTTATGGTAATGTTTTTAAAACTTCTTGTCAGAAAGAAAATTTCTCCAGTACTCGATCATATCCCATCTTCACTGAGTTCATCTTCTTGCTTCTTTTTTTACTGTAATAGTGTTCTCCTCCAGTCTGATCAGTCAGTCAAGAAATTGATATTTTTAAAGTATAAAAGTGCTGGTAGATGGAAAAAAGTTTAAGAGTATACAATAAATGTTACTGTTCAACGGTCACACTAACAATAATCTTGAAGAATGTTTCATGATCTCTGTATTAGCATGCAGCAATACATCACTGATGAGGATCACTAACATGCAGTAATTTAAGAGCACCTAGTATAGCGGTTCACAGATTATTCTGAGTTGGAAGGGACCCACAAGGATCTTCTAGTCCAACTTCCAAGTGAACACCCACCCAGGGATCGAACCCACAGCCCTGGAGCCGTGAGCACCATGGTCTGTGCATCCAAGCCTCCCATCGTCTTGACCATGTCACTGAATTCCTCATCCAGTCTTTTCTTAAACACCTCCAGGGATGGCGACTCCACCACCTCCCTGGGCAGACCATTCCACTGAGAGATCACTCTTTCTGTGAAAAAGCTCATCCTAATATCCAGTCTAAACCTCCGCTGTCCTAGCTTAAGGCCATGTCCTCTTGCTCTGGTGCTGGCAGCCTGAGGGAAGAGATCTACACCCACCTGACTGCAACCTTCAGGTAGTTGTAAACAGCAATGAGGTCACCTCTGAGACTCCTCTTCTCCAGGCTGAACAGCCCCCGCTCCTACAGTTGCTCCCCACAGGGCTTGTTCTCCAGTCCTTTCACCATCCTTGTCACCCTTCTCTGGACCCTGTAGCAACTTACGATAATGTGGCCTGAATTTGCTACTACTTTCTGCGTTCACTCACAGCATTCATTTAAGCTCGAGTGTCTGAAATCAGTATTTCTTGTATGCATTTGTATGGTTATTTGGGTGAAGCTAAATCACAGAACACAAACAAGAACTCAAGAACTCTTTGTAAGAATGAAAAATAATTCTTCATATCAGAGAGAGGAGGGAGGGGAGATGATAAGTCCTTTCGTGTGCTTTAGCGTTCCTAACAAAAAGGACACAACTATGGCTATAACTATTCCTGGCTAAGACTCGCATGCTTAACTGTTACTCCTGCCAGTGTTCCTTTTCTCATATAAAGCCCTTGACATGTACAGAATTTTTTAGGAAGTAAGCATGGCAAGGACAGATCCACTCATGCCTTGCTCTATAAAGATGCTTGTCTAGTGGGCAGCAAGAAATGTTGCTGGCTGACAGCTGATGACTTAATCCTGGCAGCCCAGGATTTAAACTTGGATCCACTTTGAGGAAAATGCTGACTGACACTTCTGCAGTAGAAGTCATATCATAACCCAGTATTTGTATATACTATTGAGAGAACTGCCAGAATTATTGAAATAACTGACATAGTTTTTTTGGTGTCCCCAGGGATTTACTGATGGAGATTTGTCAAAAATTCAGTTTGGAGGAGCTAATGTCTCAGGATTTCAGATAGTGGACTATGATGATCCTCTGGTGTCAAAATTTATACAACGTTGGTCAACATTGGAGGAAAAAGAATATCCGGGTGCACATACTAGTACAATCAAGGTATGCCTTATATTTGTTTTAACAGTGCTAGATGTACAAGAAGGGATGGAATTGGAATATAAAGACAAGAGACAGAGATTGCCCCTGAAAATGAACTGTGCCAACATGATTTATATTTCTCTGGGGTACTTCTAACATTCTCTATCATAGGACTCATTGAGCAAAGATGCTACACTCTCAAAAATGTTTGAGAAAACTTCAGTTTTTCTTGTGTCACTGTAAATCTGTGCCTGAGGCATTATTAGGTAATTGTTTCGGATGTGATATGTTAAGTATGTGCTGACTATTTTTGGTTTTTCTCTTTCTCTGTTTTTTTGAGATGTGTTAAAGGTAAGTGTTTTGTCATATGTAGTCTTCCGGGAAGCACAGATTTAGCACTTGCTGAATATAAAAAAATCTCCCAAAGAAACACAAAGACAATTAATTTGAGACAGGTTCTTAAGTCCTACAAAGGCTATTAAAATTAAATGCTATGTCTGATGAACAGAATGATGGTCTGATCTCAGGCCTGGGTGACACACAATGTGATACCAGGCTAGTGGTTAAATTTCCTTACTTAAGTTTTCTTTGTGGATAAAACTAGGATAATAGTACCTTTTTACTTTCTCTAACCGCTCTAAGGATCAAGAAGTGGCTGCAAGATGTTAAAAAGAATAACTCCATTTTATTGCTAAATAATTTTAGTTTTAAGTAATGCAATCAGGCATTTTAATAAGCACATGTATTCTTAAATGGCTCTAAAATGTTTCAAGACTAAAAGATGTTCTAGGCATAACTTTTCTGTGCTACAGTTTGAATATGAACCATATTCTTAATTTATAATGAGATTAATAGGAAGTTTCAGCAAGGAGTGGAAGAACCATTTTTTAAAATTCCGGAACAAAAGTCCTTTAAAGCACACAACCTTATTTTTAATTAAAAAACAAAGATCATGGATTTCTTTTTTATGAGGCCAAATTTGATGGTAACTTAGTCAAAGTTATGATTATTGCAGTGGTTATTTTTTGTATTTTACACTCTTTGACAGAATAACTGAATTTCTTATTTGATATTTGACAACGTAAACTGTAGTCTGTGTCATGTCTTTAGGTGCATTCATATTATTTACATGTAGTACATGTAATCTGTATTGCTCTCTTTTAGGATAAAGGGAAGGGATGTGGCTGTGGGGGATTAAATATAATTCTTTATCTCTCTGTTTCTTGAATACCCAAATCTACCTACCTATTCATGTTACAGAATCATAGTCTGGAAATAATAGTAGTGGAGTACATGACAAAAATAAAGAAGTCAAACTGAAACCAAGATGCAGTTTTTATCACAGGTGGAAAAACAAATGAATGGGGCACTGTAGCAAAGACTCTGGTGTTACTTATGCTAGGGGAAAATTGCATGTGAGTTGGATAACGTGAGGTGGTTCCAATGTTTTAATAAAGCACTAAAATACAGTCGAGTCTCCTATACCATGGTACCGCGGGACTTGCCCCCTATCCACGAAGCCCTCCTTCCACGTAGAATGGCAGTTAATTGGTGCAAATTTGTCCCGCACCCTCACAAAGCCCCCCAGCGCTCCAGTGTGGTTTTGGAACTGCCCTGCTGTGTGTCCNCGCCACAGGTGCGGTGCGCACCCAGCTCAGTTCCGCCAGAGCCGAACCGACGCGGCTACCTCGAGGCAGGTGCAGCATGGCGTAGGGTTTGATTTGAATATTCATGACTTCCTAATNAATTGGTGCAAATTTGTCCCGCACCCTCACAAAGCCCCCCAGCGCTCCAGTGTGGTTTTGGAACTGCCCTGCTGTGTGTCCGTCTTTGTGTCGGTGCTTCCCGGTGCCTGTGGCCACCTCATGCTGGGAAAACACCCTTTTCCACTCAGCCAGGGACACTGGTGTGGGGAGCCACCTGTGCTGCTGTCCTGGTGTCTCTCCAGGTGGGTAAACCTGGTCTCTCCATACTTGGGGTAGACGTGATGTCTGGTCTTGGACAACATGTCTACCCTGAGAAAGTCTCAGACACTACATCTAACCTGAGAGTATGTAAATCTTTCATGACTGCACACAGCCACTTCACTCAGAGTGGGGGGCGGCTCACACTCGAGCAGAACGGGGTGGGGGCAGCTCAAGCAGGGTGGGGGGGGCNGTGGAAGAGTGTTGACTGTATCTTAACTCAATCAGAGTTTTTTTCTTCAAAATCCTTTCAAGTCTAGTAAAAAATAGATTGAAGGAGACTGTTTGGAATATCATCTGGTTTTGAGTATGAGTTTGTTACATGTAAGTGTGAAGAAAGATACAGGTACTTCCAAAACGTCAGGCAGTGAAAATATTTAGGTAAATATATTTCTAAAGGTGATAACACTAAAATAACATAACAGTCTGTACACTGGATATGAAGGAATGCAACACTTTTTCTCTCTCTGGACCTTCTTAATGCCTTGCTTCCTTCCCCCCTCCTCCTTGGGGAGCCTCCAAGGAAGTCTGTGAAAAAGTTACCTTTCCAGGGAGTGAACTCCTCCACAAGGCAGGAGAAGGAGAAATATCCAAGCTGGCTCTTCCAGGCAGGAAAGACTTCTAAGCAAAATGACCACTTACATTACAAGTAATACTGCATTTAAACTAGGAAAACTCAATTTACTGAAACACTTGCTTTCATGAGTTTCACTAACTTAGAACACATTTTGAATTCAGTTTGAAAGGCTGACCTCTCTTCCTTTAGGTGTTGTTTGGAATATACAGGGTTGCACTGATACTCAGTCAAGAAATTGAGACCTACCCTAAAGTATCAGAAAATTTGTAAATGCTTGAGGTATTGATGGTGGGGAAAGCGTAAATAGATATTGCAATATTTGGTGACATTGATTGTATTGGTTACTGTTTTTCTTTGTTTATCTCTTGCCTTTATACACGTATCACTTGTCATTTTTGCTTGTCATTATACGTAAGGTCAAACACATGTCACATTTCATTCCCATCCTTCAAGCTAGAGGCAGCAGAGAATCACAGAAATCATAGAAATAGGCCAAGAAACGTCTTGGAGCAGTCTGTCACCCGGTCCATCCTCCCTGCCTGAATGCAGGATCAGATAAACCTGTGCAGTTCCTGTGGGTAGTAACTTCTCAACATTCCCAAGCAATCTATTTCAAAGCTTAAATAATCTTATTTTTTGGCTTTTGTCTAGCCTCAACCAGCCTTTATATCACTAAATCCATTGCTCCTTTATGTATTTCCAATGAGGTAGCTGTCCAGATTGTCAGTGCTTGTAAATAAGCTTTTGCCACTCGTTTCCAAGGAATCTAGGAAACTGTCACTGCAGATCCATGTGAAATTGATAGAAAGGCTAAGAAAAGCCCTGTAATGTCAGTATAGAAATAAGAGATGGTTACATGCCCTTTGCTAGTAATACTATACTTGGGATTGCAGATACTCTATCATTGAAGACAAAAACATTACAACTGTGTTGTATTATCTTCCTTTTGTAATCCAAAAGGAAAAGTACATTCATTTCACATTATAAAATGCAAGTCAGTGACTGATCTGATATGACAAGACATATCACAGAATCCAAGTACAGTCCTGAAAAGAGAAAAAGATACCCTTCACGGTCTAGGTGGTGGGACACTTGGGTGGATGGAGCGTGGTGTCCGTGGTTCCACGCTTGTGGGTCTGGAAGTTGGACTAGATGATCCTGCAGGTCCCTTCCAACTCAGAATAACCAGTGAAACCTGTGAAACCCTTTATAAGAAAAAGCACATTTCAAAGGAACATGCTCTTCAAGAAAGAAAAGCATTTTTAAAAACCTGTCTCATAGATGCACAAAAGAGGACCAGGATCAGATTGGTTTAGAAATGCATCTTTGCAATTTGTAAAACATTAATTATAAGAAATTGCAGTCTTAGGACATAGATGAGAAGAGACACTGGTTTTATTTGTTGCTGGACTGTACCTGTGCTGATAAAACCACAAGATTTAAATATTAAGCAGGATATTTAAAACTAGTGCTTTGCAGAAGTTTTACAGACGGTCTTCTCATCTTTCAAAAGTAAAGCTGGTACACTGTTAACCTAAAATTAAATTTAAAATGTGTAGCCAAGGGTATTACCAGTCTATGCAGGCAGTTCTAGAAGAGCTAATGATGTGTGGATCTTGAAACATGCAGTTGAGCATCCTGGCAAATTTCTTTGTCAAGCAGGAAAAAAAAAAGGCCATATTTGATTTTATCGAGGCCTAATAATAACCATTTGAAATCTCTTTTTGATCCCTTATTGTGTATTTATAAACATGTTGGGCTTTCTGAGCCTTATTGTTGTGTCAGACTGTTCTGATTAGTGCAAGTTTAAGGCAAACTTCTTGGTCTTGTGGAATGACAATGAAGGACAACACATCCATTCACATCCAGCTATTCCGACTTTGTAATCTGATTAATCTTTCTGGGGGCAACCTCTGGTCTGTTTCCAGGAAGAAGCTCCGTTTATACCACTTGAAGGCTAGTGAGACGTAAGTTGTATTGCCTTTGAGTGTCAGGGTTTTGGTAGCAGGGGGCTACAGGGGCCAGTTCTGTGAGAAGCTTCTGGAAGATTCCCCCTTGTATAATGGAGCTAATGCCAGGTGGCTCCATAAAGAACCTGCACTGGCCAAGGCTGAACCCATCAGTGACAGTAGTAGTGCTCTAGGATAACATAGTTAAGAAGGGATAAATTGCTGCACAACTGCAGCTAGAGACAAGAGTGACAATATATGAGAGAAACAGCCCTGCAGACGCCAAGGTCAGTGGATAAGGAGGGGGAGAAGGTGTTCCTGGAACCAGAGCTGAGATTCCCCTGCAGCCTGTGGTAAAGACCATGGTGAAGGCAGGCTGTCCCTCTGCAACCCATTGTGATCCACAGGGGAGCAGAGATCCTCCTGCAGACTGTGGAGGACCTCATGCTGGAGTAGATGGATACCTGAAGGAGGCTGTGACCCCACAGGAAACTTGCAGTGAAACAAGCTCCTGGCAGATACCTGTGGACTTATGAAGAGCCCACACTGGAGCAGGTTTCCTGTCAAGACTTGTGACCCTGTGAAAGGGGCCCACACTGGAGCAGCCTATTCCTCAAGGACTGCACCTTGTAGAAGAGTCTCACGCTGGAGCATTCATGGAGAACTGCAACCTATGAGAAAGACATGGGAGAGGATTGTAACCTATGTCTCCTATAGGAGGGACCTGACATGAAGGTAGGGAAGAGTGAGGAGGAAGCAGTGGCAAATATGTGTAATGAGCAGACTATAACCCTAGTTCTGCATCCCCCTATGTCACTGTGGGAGCATGAGTGTACAGAGAGTTTGTGAGTGAAGTTGAGTCCAGGAAGAAGGGAGGAGTAGGGTGCGATATTTTAAGATTTTTTCTCATTTATCCTACTTCGATTTGATTGGTCATAAATTTTCTCCAAATTGAGTCTGTTCTGCCCGTGATGGTGATTGCTGAGTGATCTCTCCCTGACTTTATCCCAATCCATGAGCCTTCTGTTATATTTTTTCTTTCTTAAACCTCTGAGGAGTGGCAGAGTGGTTTTGGTGGCACCTGGTGTCTAGCCAGAGTCAACCCTCCATGTAATTATTAAGCTTAAAGTAGGCATGAACTGTGATATGTTCAGAATTCATGTGATTGTATTTCTAATTTAATAATCCCTTTCCCCATCCAGCCAATGCATAGCTAAGATACCAAAACTCTGGGATGTTTTTACCTCCTAATTTTGCCTCCAGTAGTTTTATAGTCAAGTCATGTAGTCTTTTAGGAAATTATTATGAAACTGTAAGTCAGGAAGAATAATACTTGTAATTGAAAGATGTTGATTTAACTCTGCTGGTGCTGATTTATCTCAAGTATACAATACAGATAACGTACAGGAAAAATAATACATAGCACACAATTATTTATCTTGCAGAAATAATTAGATGACTCACTGGTAATAAGGAACAAAGGAGAAAGCAGTGAAAACAATTGTTCAAACCGAAAATTCAGAAGGCATTCAGTATAGATATTGATGAGGAAGCAAAAGTGTACAGTTAATGAATTAGACAATACCTTAGTTTTGGGGCATGCCTCTTATGATTGTACTGTGTTGGAAAATGGTTTTATAATTCAATGAATTGTAATAAGAGTTATATGGGATAATCTGTTGCACCTGCTGCAATTTTAATAGAAAACTGTGATTGAATATGTCTTAATTCAAGTAGTTAATTTCAGTATTTATTACAAGATAAAACTAGAAATGATGTGGAGTAATTTTTTTTTAAGTACCCTTGTAAAACTATATATTGGTGAGATTGCTCTGCTTACTACCTCAAGTCTTTGCATTTTGGTTTCGTGGTTATAAAAAAATACAGCAGTTAGTGTTCTAGCTGCGTGGTTTTGCTGGGCTTTTGAATCCCAGTATTCAGTCTTCTCTGCTTGAAAATACACATTAAAAAATGTGGGCATAAGAAATTTTAGTGTTAAATTTCATGCTCCTTTTTAATAGCTCAAGGCTCTTTTGTGTAAGTAATCACTCATTCCAGCATATTTCCTTTGTTTGGGGCTGTTTTTCTTTTAAATAAAAGTCAATTAAAGAATGGAATGTTTAGTCACTGAAAGCAGTGAGTGGTTTGAGGCAATATCTGTAGATTTGTCTCAGACATACAAATGGCCAGTTGACCCAGATCCTTCGATCCTGCAAGTAAAAGCGGCTGAACTGTGCTAAAGCAGAAGTAGTTGCCGACTTCAGAAAACTACAGAACCAGGTGTCTCTATGAAGCTGTGTTTCTTTGAATTTGAATCCACTTAGTAATTATAAATTTTTAAGGATCTTCAGCCAACAAAGTGCAAGGGATTCCTCCTGCCTATTTTCCCAGGAGCACTCTATCACTTTTTCAACCAGCAATTCCCCTGAATGTTGATATAAACAGGAGAGGCTATTATTCCTTCATTATACCTCTGGCCTTAAAGTTCAAAGTCATTTAGACATGAGAGCTTGCGGGGGATAAGAGGACAGAAGGGAGTGATACACAAAGCCGAAAATAGTAGTACATAGTAGGAGGAGGAATGATGTCATTTAAAAAAAGGGGTCAGCGAAGGGAAAAGGGACTGCTAGTACATAAGTGAAAGGCACAGAAGGGTGGTGGCAGCTCAGAGCTGAAGTGGCGTCTCTGACTGAATGTTTCTTGGGTCAGGGGAATAGGTGAGGCAGAGAAGCACTGGAGTGAACAAGGAGAGGAGACATGCAGGCTTATTTCTGGGGCAGGCCTGGTGCAAAGAACCAGTCAATGTAGGTAGCTGCCTATATTATGTAGTATGGAGTGCCAGAAAAGTAAACATGAAGTGTTAATTGTGTGTTGGTAAATTCAGCAACCTGGTAAGAATGTTGTATTCAATTCTCTTAGTATTTAACTTGGAAATTAGATTGGAGCAAAGAGGAGAAAAATGTTCATCTTGAGACGATGCAAATACCTGTGTTAGTTAGGATAGATGAGAACTGATAATGGAAATGTGGAGTTGTTGTGGTTTAGGGGATTTTTTTCCAGTTTTTTCTATTCCTTTAAATTTAGGGCTTGAATTATTACTAGTAGTTTTAAATGCCAGATTTTGAAAATTCTTAGAACACAGTATGTATGATGAAAATTACTGATTGCTTTGTTCTTCCTCTCCCCTCCCCCAAAACCCCTGAAAACAACCTCCCACACTTTAACACTTCAGACATTCCCACTAGCTCTTTCAAATCTGTTTCTTGGATTGTATTTTTCCAGAGACGTCTTTTGCCTTTTTTGTTTGTACATTTTGTTCTCATCCTGTCAGATTTCCCTGCTTGGTCTGTTTATACTTCTGTAACCACAGGCTTCAGTTTTTGTTGCTGGATCTTGCTGATTTTTAACCCTGTGAAGAGTGATATACTTTGCTCAAGCTTAGCCTTGAAGAAGAGGTGTTTATGTGTTCATATGGTGACAATTAAAAAGGTGTGTATTTTTTGTGGTTTACAGTAAATTAAAGGTAATTTTATCATTAGTGGCATTACTGGGTTTTTTGGACCCAGAGTAAATGACAGGACAATTCTGGAAGCATCTGCCCATCTTTCTGTGGGTACAGATGGCTTAGTTGAAACAAAGATTAAGCCATTTCTAAGACTGACATGGCAGAGCTCTTTCTCTGTTATGTGTTTTCAGAAAATTTAGGGGGCACAATATTAGAATGATTTGACCTTCTGGATGATGGAAGGGATGAATTCCCACGCAACTTCTCTGTTTTTGAGTGAATGTAAGATTGGCATGCTGACTTTCTGTTCATTTAAATGGGAAAAGCTCTGTAAATGCAGTAGATTCAAATGCCAGATCTGGCATTGCTCTCCATACACCTGGAAGACAGAAGATTGCATTTTCTGTTAAGAATTTTGCCCAGATACATTATTTTTTTCTTCTCTAACATGTTTCCAATATTTTTAAGAAACGTTTGTTTTATTCTAGCATGAGCTCTTCTCTTTGGTCTTTGGATTTAATCTAGTGGAAGACCAAAGTATTTTAAAACCTATGTTCTCAGTGTAAAATCAAAAAGAAAGGGGGGAAAAGTAAACAGGTACTTGCACTCCTTTGTTCTTCTTTTTTCTTCTTCTTCTTTTTTTTTTTTAATTCAGCAGAATTAGCACCTCTGATGGCTTTAGTAAGAATATTATTCTGAATTGGAAATAACCTTGGAGAAGGAATTAAAGTTCAGGAATCTCCTTCTTATTAGGGTAGTAGGTGAAATACATAGAAAGGCCAAGCATCTTGGGATTTATAAGTCTCGTGATCTTTGCTATACTCAGTTGTAAAAAAAGAGAAAGAAGGTCACTTTCCCCTATAAATATCCTACAGTAGGATCATTAGGATAATTCAAGTGCCCCAGTCTGTCTTGTCAGTCTGTACTCGATGTGCTGCCTGTCTTTCAAATAAGAGTTAGACCTCCAGGGATTTAGCTTTGGCAGGTGCCTATCTACTGGGCTAGGTGTTCTGTGTCAGCCAAGACAGCATCCTTCTAAACCAAATGAGGAGCTAATTAAAGAAAATATACATGACACAAAAGCTGCAGATTTTCTGATAGCAGTCTTGGAGCTGGAAACTGAAGTTTTTCTAAGGGGACAGGTTGTGTAAGGTGTTCTTTGCATGTTATGTCATTATGGCATTTCAGAGCAAAAGTACCTATTTTTTTTTACTTTAGCTTTTCTGTTCACAGAGAGTGCTGGAATTACATTTAAATAAAGGCTGTTATCAAAACGCAAATTGATGTAGTGACTAAAACTCTGGGAAAAAAAATTTCTTAAGATAGTACAGTAAGCCCTCTCCACTTTGTGCCTCCCAGATAGCGGCTTCACCTCTATACAGCATGATTTTTCCGCAATAAAGGAGGCCCGTTTTGTGACTGTGCCTGCGTGAACTGACAGTCAAATTAGACAGTCATGAATATTCAAATCAACCCCCACGCCATGCCGCATGGACCACGGATGCACTGCTCTGCCCATACCGCGCCCGCCCCGCTGTGCTCTGAGCGAGGCGGCTGCAGCAGTTTTGATGGCGCCATGCCCATGCAGCGTCCGGCCCACCACGCCCTGCTCCACTCAGAGCAGCTGTGGTGAGTCTGCTCCGAGCAGCACCCACACTGCCCCTGCACCGCCACCGATATGCAGCAGGGCAGTGCCGGAGCAACTGGGGGGCGGTGAGCTGCCACTCTATGCTGACAGAGGGTTGCGTGGCGTGGGGGCAAGACCCACAGTACTGTGGTATTCGAGGGCCAAGTGTATGTTTGTTAAGATAAATAGGGCTTGTTCTCTCATATCATCTTACTGAGATTAATTTAAATTCTTTTATGTAAATGGTCAAATAAAATTACATTTTATTAATTTCTCTTTCCCTTTTAGCCAGGACTGGTGGTATTATAAAAAAAGATTACAATTAGTATTTCCAAATATCTGGCATATATATGCAGTTCTTTTCAGCTGAAAGCAAGTCTGTTGTTACAACTGCCTATCTTCACAAGAGCTCCATCGTAACATAGAGATCAAAGAGGAGGAAGCAGACATTGTCTTTTCTGGGCTCCATGACCTCTACCTCACAGCCCCGGTATTTGAAACATGCCCATAGGTAATGAAGATGCCCCTGTGCTTAAAGCCCATTTGCAGTTTGAATGGCAACCAGCTCAACATGCTTCTGTGTAGAGATCCCCGCATTCTTGCTAATGCCTTCACAAAACAGGTGAAAACTAAGAATGTTTATGGGCACAGTCAAAAGCCATCTTCACTTACAATGCCATTTACGTGTACAAGATTTGACAGTGTCTCTTATTTCTACTGAAAGTAGCTCTTTGCATTTCCATGCCCTGTCATGACAGTATTCAAGGTGTCATGAGAATCTTGAAAGAGATAGCCATTTCCTCTCAGTTGGTGAATTTTCCACTAACTCTTTCATCTGTCAGACCACTTTCAAATAATTTCCAAAATGTGTGTTACACTGTCTGTTTCTAAATAGCCCCTAGATACAGTAATTAAGGACAGACTCATAAGAAGTAAGTATCTGATGTTGCATCAGTTTGACTACATTGGAAGAAGTCATAAGTAATAGTTGTCCAGTTCCTAGTTCTTGATGAGTATTTTGGCATGTCATTTCTTTGTGCTAGTGGGTTTACATATGTATATACCTGTTTTTATATGTAATCTATAAAAATGTAAGAATGTTTCTATCAATTTTTCTGCTTTTGTTGAATAAACTAGCATTCAAGTAGAGAAGTACTTTATTGTGGAAAAAATGTGAAAAATTCAGGTGAGAGATTTTGTTACAGGTTTTTGTGTATATTTGCTGGTATTTATATATAAATTGCTTAAGGAAAATTGCTGAAAGTGTATACCCACTGATTCTACCTTCTTGCACTTGCAACAAAGAACTTTTTTCTATGTTACCTCTCTCAGAACCTTGCCTCTCTCCAAGGAAAAATGTTTGTATCAGATTTTAGACCTCTTAGCCTCTATTAGCGATTATGTCACTTCTGCTGTTTCAATAGCAGTCCCCCGTACATGGTGAGGAACCTCCATCTATGCCTGTTTCAAACTGCGTTCTGCTTCCTTGAACACTGCTGAAGCCTTCTAACTGAGGTTTCCCTAGTGTCTTGTACAATAGCACTGCATTCTTTGACACTGCTGGTAGAGTCCCTGCCAAAATTTTGCTGTTATTTAGTCTAACTGGTCAAATGGATTACACCTTGGAATGCTTATTGCTCTTCTCTGACTGTAAAAAAAACAACCTAAATTATTCTGTCAAGTATAGATTTAGACATTGCAGATATCCAAATCAAGAGGAAAATAATTCAATTTCTTGTGATTCAGAATACTTGCCCTTTTTTGTATCAATGTTGTCACATTATTTATTTCTTTTGCACTGCTTAAGTATATTATTTTAATGTTATATGTATTTTAGATCTTGAATTGTATGTCTTGTGATTTTCCTCAGCACATGAATAGAAATTGAGTTAAGCACAGGTCTAACAGGCTAAAATGTTTTTTTAGAAGTATCTTACAACTTTTATAGGTATGACCTCAGAAGCACAAGATTTTGTTATACGTATTCTGCAAGTTCATCTTCAGAAGATTCAGTTGCTGGTTGTACAGAATAGGGCGCCTTTTAGTTAAAGGACTCTGGTATCTTCTGAATTACTGGAACACAGATGAAGTTACAGAAAGCAACATCTCGCCAGTTTTTCTTGGAAGCGCATAAGCAGTATCTTCTGCTTAGTCTATGATGACTTTGTTTTGTCTTTACTTTTTAAATTCATCTTTGCAACTACATCTTATGGTCTTTACTAAGGTCTGTAGAACATTAAAGTTGAAGTTAGAAATTTAAGTTGAAGAAAATCACTTGGACCTTTTGTTTTCTGTAACTGGCAATTAGGGCATCTGTTTAGAGAGAAAATTCTTTTCATATGACATTCAATTAATGTTTCATAGCAAATGCCATAAAATCTTTAAGCATTTCAGTGTGCTATAGTTTGTATCACGAGGTTATTATTATCATAGTTCTAAAATTTTGACATTCAGGATTATTTTTTGCATATTCATTGCTGTGCTTTAATTATTGTGCGTGATTCTATAGGATCTCTAGTATACAGTCAACCCGCTTCCAC
The DNA here is from genome assembly GCA_013390025.1 of Pitta sordida. NCBI lineage: Eukaryota > Metazoa > Chordata > Aves > Passeriformes > Pittidae > Pitta > Pitta sordida. Next base: position 41,289 of record WEKX01027781.1, read on the forward strand.
TTTGCACCCCCCAGATAGTGGCTTCACATCTTAGCGGCGTGATTTTTCAATGATTAAGGAGGCCCGTTTTGCAACACTGGTGTGGAACAGTATGTTTCTGTACTGCAAGGAGCTAGCTACATTTGAAGAAGTATTGCTTGTCAGGGTCCTTTTTCTCTGTTACCTTCTCGTCTCCCAATCCCTGTACACCACTTGATCACTGCTTCTCCAGGAGGAGAAAGTAGTGTTGGCTCCATCTAGTCTTTCACTTCAAGATTTCTGTACTAGACACTAAGAAAACTTTGTTGAGAAGATTCACACTGATCACTCAGTCGGCTTATAGATCTGAAAAAAAGAGTTCTACTTTCCTTTTCTTCCTTTCCAAGGTCTAACAGTTGCATATAAAAATTCTCAGTTCAGGAGCTTGCCTTGGTTACAACTATAAGAGTCTTCTGCATGACTTGAGCTAACTAATTAAAATTCTCATTAAAATCTGAGTCATTGAAGCAAAGGGCCTATATATAATTTCTCTCTGCTTTACAGTTTTTATATATTCAGCACCTAATAGCCTTCACAGGGATCATTCCATTCATTCATAAGCCCGTAAGTAGTTATATTCTGGCCCGTATTTCCAATAATGGCCCTTATATTTGGCATAATTGCAGTGTTCCAGACTCATAAAACCCGTCCAACAAAGTCCTCAGTGTATGAGCACATGTGGTTTCAGTTCAGTTAGTTAGTTGAAATGTAAAATTTTCCAGTCACTAAAGGTAAATGCTTTTGCCTGTTTAGTCCCAGTTCCTAATGAGTGTGATTGCAAGATTCTTTGATGTCTCATAAGTTCTAGAGGTCCTTATGTCAGATTAGGAACATGGGGATCTTCCTTGCCTATATTGCTCTTTGAGGGGCACCACTTCCTCCAGGCATATCAGCCTCAAAACTATTTTTGAATGGTGTTGACAAGGTATTGCATACTTGAAAATAGCTACCCCTGAGTTTTTATACTTAAGGGAAAAAAGTTGAGCAGACATATATAAAATACATGCTGTTTACAAACTGTAAATAAATGCATCTCCATGAAAAGTGTAATCAAAGGAACAATTTTGTATTTTTACAGGCTAGCTGAAGTTAAATAGTGGAAATTATTTCTTTTTTCCCCTTTCACCTCCATGGACTTCCAGCTATATCTGCACACAGAACTGTTACACAGTTATAGTGTGAAAGAAATGTAATTCACACTGAAAACAGCTGTAAATCTTTAGTTTAGATTATTTGGCACTGCTCCTAACCATCCTGATGGAGAACACTTTATTTATTTCCATAGACGCCTCTCAGAGGGTAACTAAAGAAAAACTGATTTCAGGTATATCCTTTGTGTTTGTAATGTGTTTCTGTGTTCAGTCAGCTACCAAAGGGAATGGAAGGTGTTGTGAACCTGAATCTGGTTTTTGATTAAATATTTTCACTTCTTTTCAGTATACCTCTGCTCTGACCTATGATGCTGTTCAAGTAATGACAGAAGCTTTCCGTAATTTGCGTAAACAGAGGATTGAGATCTCCAGAAGAGGAAATGCTGGAGATTGTCTTGCAAATCCAGCTGTACCCTGGGGTCATGGTGTAGAAATAGAAAGGGCATTGAAACAGGTAGATTCCTTGGACTGAATGCTGGGATGAGTGCATGTGTGAAATTCCTTTTAAATGCTTGAAAAGAATCTTCCAGTCTCGTAGCCTGCCTGGATCTTTCCAGGAGTAATGTGGAAGTGAAGTCCTCAGGAACTTGTCTGGAAATGAGTCTAAACTGAATCCTTTTGAAATATCAACAATAATTGATTGGAAAAACAAAATGCATTTTCTAAAAAGAAATGAACTTAATTCTTCTACCACTTTCATCTTCGTCTCTTATAGGTTCAGGTGGAAGGTCTAACAGGGAATATAAAGTTTGATCAGAATGGAAAGAGAATCAATTTTACAATTAACGTCATGGAACTCAAAAGTACTGGTCCTCGGAAGGTAATTTGAATTGTCTTACAGTGTCTTTAAAGGTTTTACCATGCTAAGCAATAAGTTAAAGTAGGTAATGAAACATTAGATTATTAAAGCATGAGTTGTGATAATATTTATTCATAGGTGTATTCTACAATGGTTTTGCAGAATGAAGTAAACATATGTATTACTTCTTTCTAACAACTATGAGTTATTATTTCAGGTAAGTACTACATAAGAATATTTTCCTTTCAGTTCCGTGGATTAAAGTTTTTGTTTTCTTATTTGAATTGATAAATGTGAACCAGTATTTGGGGAAATGTGCTGTTGAATGACAAAAGCTGGATACAGCTTTTCAGTGGTGATTTTATAGATCTGTTTATCTTTCTGCTCTAATTTCAAATATTTCAGGAAAAGCCAGTTTCTCATGTCTTCCTAATCTGCAGTATTTCGTAACTCCTTCAATTCTACAGGGTCTGATGTTGATACTAAAACCTGTTAATATGTGAATAAAACCCAATATACCTGTTTTAGACAAAGTAATATGAACAAATGTCATTAGTTTTTTTAGTCATTAGTAATTTTTACTGTATATTGTAGTCTTTTACTACATAAATAGAAATACGTGTACTGGTAAATCCGTAGCTGAAATAGTTCTCTGTGAGTACAAATCAACAGCATGGTAATAACATTCTTTACCTTTTCTATAAAAGCTCATATTCACTCGTGTCTGTGCATCCTATAAACTCTCTTTAGATTGGATATTGGAGTGAAGTGGACAAAATGGTTGTGAATCCACTTGACGGCCCTCTTGGAAATGAATCTTCAGGACTAGAGAATAAGACTATTATTGTCACCACTATTTTGGTAATTAACTTCATATTTTGTCAGAAGACAGTCTGTCCTACACTGATTTGTTTCTCATCATTATGTTAGTTTAAATATACTGGTTTTTTATTATATGAGTTTGTGAGCTGTTACAAAAAAATAATAAAAATACATAATAAAATATAGAAATTAAGGAAATGTATGTGATTCAGTGTGCAGTTTTGATCTATAGAAGACAAACGGTCAGTGATTGAAAATTCTATACAGTTAATAAGATTTTTAAACCTGGAAATGGAAATTAAGTATCTGCTTTCAAAAGAGAGGAACTTTCTGAGAGGCAGAACCATAGTATTAATTTTAGAGAATAGATTTTGACAAACAACAAAGAGACTGTTTCTCATGCTTCAGGATTGTAGCTACTATTGATTGGTAAAGTG
>WEKX01027781.1:48990-58990 GCA_013390025.1 Pitta sordida
AATTATTTTATACACAGATTACCTCCATGTCAAAATGTGATGTTTTTTCAAAGGTGACAGTGTTTACAGACTACATCTTAGTTTAGAACAAACTTGAAATAATTTTTTTCTGGGTCCTTTGAATAACACATTCTGGACCACATCTGACTTGATTTTCATGTAGTAGAGTGAATTAGTGAGTCTGTTGTCACATGGAATAAATCTTTAATATCAGAATTAACACAGAGATATTATAGAGTAGCAATTAGTAACAATAATTTGTCCAGAGTTGATTCTAATTTTGTTCCCAGTTTAATAAATCAATCCNTTTTTCTAGTATTTAAAATTGTTGAATTGCGTGCTTTATGCTGTTTTATATGTTTTCTTGAGTTTTCTTCTTTCTTCTTAAGCAGGAGATGCAAAACACAGATCCATAAGAGCCCACCTGCTGCAGTTATAAACATCAGATTATTATTATTTTTAAAAATACACTTTCTTCACCATTTTTGTGTATTATTACTGTTTGTTTCATGTACAGTCCTCAGTTTGTTAAATGCTCGTATCTTTCAAAAGTTGTGTGCCCTTTTTAGCCTATGGATATTTACTAGGACATCTTTTATTACAAATAATGCTATTAGTTTCTCAGTACAGATTGTCCACAGCAGCTTAAGCCATTGCTTTGTGGAAATCAGTCTTTGTCTGTGTGTGTTGGGAAAATAATTAAGATAAAGGCACTTGATTTTAAAGTGTCTACTGTTTTTTCTGAAAGCACTGTTTCACTGGTTTTATTTGATCCTCATTGTAATGTCACACGAAATCACTTCAGAGGGCACAACAAGTTTGTATGTTCAATAAAGCACATTATAATGAGAGCACTTTCCTTCAAGGTGATCAAAAGTTTGAAGAACTTGATTACTAAGTTCTCCCAAAAGTAAACTCTAGAGTCCTGATTTCAGCCACGTCTGGAAGATATAGTAGAGAATGCCTTGATTTCCTCTCTAATGCGTGTGCAGAGATGCACTATGAGATAGCCTGAAATGCCTGCCGATAGTATAGTGCATCATTTGTGTGTAACTGATAATGTGTTCCTTTTTAGGACTTTCATTTCACTTTACAAATCCATTTCATACTTGTTATTAGATCCCTGTCGGGGCGCATTGTTGGAGGTGTGTGGTGGTTCTTTACTCTCATCATAATCTCATCCTACACGGCTAACTTAGCTGCCTTCCTGACGGTTGAGAGGATGGTGTCTCCCATTGAAAGTGCAGAGGATCTTTCCAAGCAAACAGAAATTGCTTATGGGACATTAGATTCTGGCTCTACTAAAGAGTTTTTTAGGGTAAGAATTTCTACTTTCTAGATTTTATTTTTTTTTAGGTTTTAAATAGGTCTTCACTCATGTAAATGTGTTTTCCCTAGGCATCGTTAAAAGGTTGTTATGAAAATGTGATATGCAGAGTTCAACTCACAAGTATAAGTGGTTTTGTTTATTCATTATTGTCGCATTTTATTATCTGTGTACAAATATAAGGATCTTGCTGTAAATATGCTAAGCAAAATTACCTAAAAAAAATGTTCCACTATAAAGTGAAAAACAAGGTATGTTTGAATACGATATTTGATGCCATTCATCTGTTTAATAGCTCTACTGTATTTTAGGTACTCACACAGTGAATAAGAACATGGGAAAGTGCATATTCATATTTTACTAAGTATTCCACATGATTTTTCAAGCTTGCAGATGGGGAATAGGATATAATCCTGTTGGTTGCTGTAGTAAATACATACATGCTTTTGCAAACAGTTCTTATTTGTATTTGGATTACAGTAATGCCTTGGAACCCTGTCAGTCCTCACCCTCCACTTCTGTGTATTACAGTTTTAAAAATACATTGAACTTCCAATGCGTGAGTTTCTCAGGCTGCCCTTGAGACACCAGGTAGCATGATGAAATCTATCCAGCAAATTAGTGAGATATTAAGGCTTCTGAGAAAAAAAAACATAATGGCTTTGCCTTATGTGTATGCTCTGTGTCTCACCCTGTATGATGAAAGGATGTCTGAAGTGCCAAAATTGCAAAATAAGGTTTTCATTGCATGATGTTAAGTTTAAACATAATGTATTTTAAAATGGTTATAAATCATTCATTTGCATTTCAAACAGACTGACATGAAAATGAAGTGAAACAGGTTCTTACAAGTATTTTTTTTAAAGCTCTCTAATTGGAGCAGTAACTGCTAGATTATGGTTTTCCCTGGATCCTGCAATGCATGCTTAACTGGTAGTGACTGAATTGGAATCATATTAGTCTCAGCTGTAGAAAAGCATTATTTTCTGATTTTGATGATAGGTTCAGTAATAATACCTACTGCTGATTGCATTCCTATTAGCTAAACCAACATTAACATCAGGTGTGTAAACTAGTAAGAATAAGTTTAGAAGAATTTAAAAGTGTATAGGCATGCTTCTGGTTTTGTGAACATAAATATTTTTGATCATAGCTGTAGAGGGTATTGAGTGTGAACTAGCAGTAAGTCATTTCTTTTGAATAGTTTCTCTTTAGAGGTTTTAAAGCTTTTCTTTTTAAAACAAAAAAAAATGTTATATGTCCATGCATTAGTATGTAGTTATGCTCCTAGCACGTATATACACTTCTACACAGCTAGTGTTCCTGGTGATTACTTGAGCATTAACAACTTATTTTTATAAAAATTAGGTGGAGGCTTTGTGAGGGTATGTTCTTCATCTTTAGTTAAGTTCCCTTTTGCTCTGCACAAACAAGACTCTAATGATCTCTGGAAATTTCTTCTCATCAATTTCTATCACACAAAAGTTGGTGCATTATGTGCAATACAACTTCTTACCCCGATGGCTCTATGTATATTTGCTAAAAATCACTAATTGCCCAGTCATTTTTCAAGAAATAACAACAGTCAGAATTTGTCCTTAGGAGGCCTGAGACTCAATTTTCAAGAGTTATACTCTATTTGCAGCAGACATTGTGAAAGGAATCTTTAGCACTAAGAAGACTAAAATTTCTCTCAGAGTATGTCTGTGTTCTGACTGGTTTGGAGGGGATGTGTGACTTTTATATGACCTGAAATTAAGACTATATTCTTTGAATGTCTGGAAACAACTGGAGTACTTCTCTAGCTGCAAGCCAAAATGGACCGGCTTTTGCTGTCACTGTCAGGAATTAAACATTTTAGGTTTTTCAGTTAGTCTTTTCGAGAGGTAGTGTTACTTGCAAATTTGTTTTCTATTGATAGGAAGTATGCTGAATCTTCACTACTAGAGCACTAGTTCCTGAAACGACACAAAATTAAGGACAATTGTGTACTGGGGGTGAGAACAGTAAACTGAATTTTCTTGCCACTAAAACATGTTTTCTGGTAATACTTTACACAGTGGAAAAAGAGGTGTCTCACAGTATTTTTCAAAAAGGAATTCTCAGCAATAAGCTAGATGGTGAAAGTTAACTTAAAAATCCTATACTTGAATATATATATGTATGCAATGTTAATTGAAGGAGTTGGGTTAATGTCTTTGTCCAGCTCCTGTTGTTGCTCACCACACCCCCGACAGACAATGGGCATACAAGCCAGTCCAAATCACTTGATTTGGGGATAACTTCCTTTGCATTCATGACAGAAGATGTATTGCTTTTGTCCTTTACCTTAATTTACGTATGCACTCTCTAGCTTTAAAGGACCAGTGGGAGATATTCTTGCCAACAGAGATTACAGCATCAGCTGGCACTGCATCAAGAAACATAACAGAAAAAGTCTTTGTACTGTGGTGTTTCTAGTGCTGCTTTAAGATGAGAAACGGAAGCTTGGTGCATCCTAAGTAGGAAATACCAGTGCAGAAATAACAGATTTAAGAGTATTTTTAAGGGAGGGGGGAAGATAATGACATGGCTTTGCTGTGTCGTAAATATCAGCAGAATACTTGTTAGTAATAATGTTATAGATATAAATCTATAGATACTGAATTCATTTTTTAGATGGCAGAGCTATCAGGTCTCTTTGTAAATACAAAATTGGTATTAGTTTTCCTCAAAAGATCTCAAAGTTGGTACTAGCAGAGCTGCAAATACGTTCCAAGTCTGTAGAGTTCTGTTCCACTGAGTTGGGATATTTATCACTTCTATTATTTGCTAGTGCCTCTACTTTAGAGATAGTGCTTTGTATAGTTATTAGTGCAACTGAGAGCTTAAAAAGATATATATTGCATTGCTGTTGTGTTTTCTCTTGGGTTATGGGCAAAACATCAAAGAAATTATGTGTGGCCAGGGTTTTCCCAAAGTGCATCATTTTTGTTAAACCAGTAGTGGTTTGTACTGGTGAGAATAAGTCTGCAAGCACAGCTTGGAAGATTCAGGAGTCATTTCAGGTGATCTTGCGCAGGTGCATCATTTCTCTAATTGTCAGGTCACAGATACTACCTGATGGAGTGGTACAGTGAAATTACATCACTCTGGTCGGTACTAGCATCACTATCCACTGTCATATGCTATTTTTATCATCAGTGATTTCTCAGCAACTGTGATAAATGCAGTTGATATGTGCCAGGACACATAGTTGAACTTTGAAGGGGGAAAAAAGTCACTGAGAAAGACAGTCTACTGCTCATGTGCTGCTGCAGAAGTTAATTTTAGGGCATTATCTATATGTGTAAACTCCTGAAGTTGCCTCATGTATTTGCATAAGCTATGGCACCAGAAGAAAGAATCAAAGTAAGTGTGCAAGCATTCATTTGAACATTTCCATACATTCCATCTGCTTGAAGGCATATTGAAAATTACTATCAAAATGATACAACAAGAATGAAAGTTAATTATCTTTGCAATTCAGTCATATTTTTTTCTGTATGCCTAGCTCTGTTCATTAAAGTTATGTACAAATCAGATAGACAAATGAAATCAATCATGGTACCTTTTTTTCCCATGGAAGATGAATTGTAACTAGTCCTGTGTGCAAGGTAATAAGGAATCTTAAAAGAAAATGATATGCACAGCAATACAGTAATCCCTCGAGTTTTGCCGGAGTTACAGTCTTCTCAAAGCCTGCAAAGCCCATAATCCACAAAGATATGCAGCTCATGAATATGCAGATAAGCCACATATGTTGCCCCACACCCCCTCAGTCCAGGAGCTCTGGGGGTTTTCCTGACACCACCCCATGCCTTCTGACTGGACAGGGGAGTGAAGGGAATCCCTTCTTACCCCTCATGGCCTGGAGATTCTCCAGGGAATCCCTGAGGTGGCCACACTGTCATGGTGGGGACTCCACAGCTTTCGGTGGTGGTGCTGCTTTGCGGAGCCACTCCAGGGCTTGCAGGGCTCTATATTACCTGGGGTTGGCCTGTTTCACATTAGATATCAGGCAGATTTGGAGATTTGAACGAAGGCGCCTGCTCCAAGATGCTGGCCAATGGGTGAAATGTGTTTAAATCTGGGGAGTGCGGGATGTGGCAGTGCCAACCACTGGGACCTGTCCCTGGGCGGCAGTGGTACTGGGACCACACCACGGCTGGGAACAGTTCCCGGGTGGTGGATGCCAGGGACTGGTCCCAGCGAGCTGGCCTCCCAGCGGAACACGGGACCCTTGCCAAGTGTATTCAAAGCCAGGTTAGGGTTAGGGCACTTTGAGCGTGCCGTTCCAGGCGGGAGCATGGCTTTAAGCCCCTGCACTCCCCAGTGAGGTGACAGTGTGTATAAAGTATACATAAGGGACAGAGTCCAGTAAACCCCTGAGTACACCGCCCCACCCTGCGGGGTGTGACAGTCCTGCCCCTTGCTGTGGGCCAGTCCCACCCTGGGGGGGGGGTAGGGACACTCTGGGCATGAGCAGGTAGGAAAACACTGTGAAGAATTGAGGCATCTTTGCAGAAACCCCCCCCCACAAAGATCTGATGCCGTGATAAGTGGACCACTATATAGCAAGGGATCACTGTAATTAAACTGACTTGCTTTCTCTACATATTAGTTTTTATTTAAAATCTCTTCATGTATAACTACTCTTGAACCAACAGTGTGACATGGACAGACCAATCTGTTTTGTTCCAGGTGTTTTAGGGGCCTTTAGGAATAGATCCTCTGTCAAAAAGTAAGCAGAACTACTTAAATGTAGTATTCTTCAGTTTTCACTGAGAAGACTGTGCAAGGATAGCCTATTCTTGCTTAAGAGGCAAGAATTACAGAATGAAAATCTGGCCACTGGAAGCATGCTGGAAGGATGATAATCCTTAGTCTTTTAAAGAAATCCTCTCACAGCAGCAAACCTAAGAAGAGCTGACAAGACCTCTTGAGTCATTTCTCCTGCACAAGTGTCTGTTAGGAGGCAAAGAAAATTTGACCTGAAGGAAAATAGTCGTGTCTTTTCTGAGAATCTTAAACACTATCTTAAACTAGAGGCACGAGCCTCTAGTTTTGTGTTTTCTTTTTTTAATTTGTAAAAGTATGTAAGTTAACAATTACATTACAAGAGATTATGGAAAAAAAAGACAAAGCATACAACAGTCTATGAACCTATCTTCATGGTCATCAAGACACTGACATTTCTAGAAAATACCCATGCAGAAATCATTAAAACAAGTGAGAACAGAAGAAACACTAAGTCTTTTAAAATTAAATTGAGGTAAAATAACATGAATCATACCTCAGCCTCAATTTTTAGAGTTTGAGATGCAGAAGAATTATGGAACATGTTTCCAGAGTTAAATTTTCTCGGAAGAAGCCTCTGAGATCTGAAGGAGACAAAAGACTCAGTTATTAAATCTTCTGTAGCATTTACCATTGGCTCTACTTAGTACCTTATGTGGCAGGGGTATAGGACTGAATTTGCTTGAATCTTTGAAGCAGATGTGATTGGAGAGTGCAGGTTTGACTCTAGTTTGACAGAAGAAAATGGTACATAGCTGAAATAATGAGGAGAGTCAGATCTGAGCACAGTGTTAGTGACTGCCCTTTGCATCCATTAACATATTACTGGACATAGATTTTTCTGTGATAAAGAGGGCTCAAGTGATTAATTTTCACTTGTCTCTTGTTTTTTGAGGTCCTTACATTTGGACAACACACAAAAGAATCTATTTAGGCCATTTTGAAACTTATTTGAAAAGAAAAAATCAGTATTCAATACAGAGCGCCCTGGAAGTCGTGGGAAGATGGGTCTGGGCATGTCCCGCAAATTACGCAATCCATGAAGATACTGAACCCATGAGTATTCAATTACACCCTGCCCATAGCCACATGCCTTCCACTAATTATATCTGGAGGGCAGTCCTGGGAGCATGGCTCGCACTGTAGCCCCTCATTAAAGTGGAGGATACACCTCCTGGCCACAAAATCCAGGGTCCAGGACATTATGCGCATGCATGCAGTCGAACAACTCACTGAAAATCCAACTGCGACTAATTGAATACACAAATATGTGGGGTTTCTCTGTACTTTCTTTTATCCTTAAAGCATCTCTGTTATTGTTCAGGTGTTATTTTTTTCTCTTTTCACATTACCCAAAATCCTATTGTCAGTTAAGTCTGTGGGACTTACGAAATCTTTTTATAAATATTAACCAGCATGATATATATTAAAATTATTCCTTTTTCGTAGAATCTTCTTTCCTGGATTTTAAGAAATAAGATGTGGTCTGACCAGTGCTGAGTACGGGGGAAGGATAACTTCCCTGATCCGACTGACCACACTGTTCCTAATGCAGACCAGGATACCATTGGCCTTCTTAGCCACCTGGGCACACTGTTGGCTCATGTTAAGTTTTCTATCATATACTATTTAATTTATGTTATCAGGCTTCATATGATATAATCAATTTCTTACTTACAAATCTACATTCATATTACAGTGATGTTGGAAAGCTGTAGTAGTAGATTCCACATTATGACCATAGTACAGGTGTGTCTGTATCAGTAGGTTTGTTAGAGCAAAGTTAGTTCTAAGAGCAGGCAACAGACTTTTCCTTGTGATCAGCACTTCAGAATTGTAGAAATTAGTCTTTGTGCCATTCATCTGAGTTTTAAAAGAAATGTCATTGAAATGGTCTACTTTGATTGTATAAAAATGTTGATTGATGGGAAGGAGTTTAAATTCTGAGGAAATAGAAGTTAGAGGAGGAGTCATTTCAGCAGGTATTTTTATGGCAGTTAAATGGTTTGGGAACTTTAACATGTCTTTGTGAGACAAACCTTGGTAACCTAATTCTAAATCACAGGGACAATAAGGTGATTATATATATATATATATATAAAAATCATTGCAGATTTTCGGAGAAAATTATTTTAAGTATACTTTTGAGGAATTAGTTCTTGAATTAGAATGTTCTAGATTTTTTATTAATAAGACCAAATATAGTAAAGATATTTTTGGTAGCTCAATTAAGTAATGGAAACCAAAAAGCCATAAAACTGCATCTTAAGAAGATGTAACTCATTTTTACCATTACTGAATAAAATTATATTACAAAATTTAGAACTTCCACTTATTGGAACTTTGATTCATCTTAATTATTCACCCTTGTATAAGCAAGACTGTTTTAAAATACTTAATCTTACCTAATTAAAGAGGCTGAAAAAACTAGTTCTTTGCTTTTCTGTGAGGTTTTTTTTGATTGATTGATATCTGATTTACTGTGTAAATTGATGGGGGTTTTTTGTCGTCACATTTTTTAGCTACTAATGACAATACCAGTTCCTGTCCTTTTGTTCAGTATAGAAGGCCAACATGATGGTTTCGTAAGTCATATTTGAGAATTAGAGACCTGCTTCCACAGTATAAGATCATCACCATGTGGTAAAATGTTAGTAGTATGAAGAGCTATTTCTGTTAATGACATACTAATTACAGCACCCCAGTTTTAACAATAATAGGTCTTTGAATGTCAAAATAGAAAAGTTATCTGGTGACCCACAAAATACAGTTAATTAAGTTGATAAAGCTTTGCATAAATGAATTTCCTAATTAGTTTCTTAAGGAAGGCAGTATCTTACATAGAAATGGGATATGTACATATAACAGTAACTGTTATTGTTATTTCCCACATCCTAGGGTACTTTTGTATCCTTTTCATAGAAGTTTTAAATAATTGGAGAAAAACTGTTCATTGTGAGTATTAGGATCTTGTACTGTCATGTTGGTGTTGATTGCAATACCAAAATTATAATGAGCTTTTAATATTTCATATATACACCAGAGTGTCACCTTGCAATAGCAATCAGCCCCAGTAATTAAGAGCAATGCAGATCATTTCCATATTCTTGCATTTTTATAGTCAAAAAGTACAGCAATCTATAATGGTTATTTGTAATGCATGATCACAAGTTGCAGTGCTTTTAATGAAGCACTGCTGTACTTTCAAGGGTTTGAAGACATTAAAATAAAGAGTATATAAGAAAGGGCTGTGAAAGCCCAACTGGCACACAGCATCCTGCATTCACAAGGATTCTGTTTCCTCATGGTTTAGCCCCTTGTTGATAATGACTGCATGCTTTTGCAAGTGCACTTTAAGGGAGATAAAAGCCCTATACCAGCTCCTGTGAAGAAAATTGACTCTACCCCAGCCCAAACCAGCACAGCATAGATATAAAAAATATGGTCAACTCTAGCACTGGCCAAATGTAAATAACAATGCAGTGTGCTTTTAGTTGTTGCTGTTTGTTTTACAGTGCATTTGAATTAGGATATGTATAAGTGGTTTTTTAACTATGCAATAAAGTGGGCTTTATGAGTGAGCGTAAGCGTGTGTGGACTGAATGCTAACTGGATTCTTAACACAGCCATCTCTACATCTTTAGATTTACCTTTCAAATAAAAGACAAGTTCTGAAAAATTTGAAGGAAATAAAACGGCACAGTTCTGAAAACAAAATATATTACTAAATACACTGTGTAGCAATATAAACAAAACCTTTAAAAGTCACCTGTATGCGCTAGGTTCATTGCTCTTATTTTTCAGGGCACTAGACAAGGTCAAGGACTAAGTAGGTATCAAGAGTGAGCTATATGA
>WEKX01027781.1:63990-68545 GCA_013390025.1 Pitta sordida
AAGTCAATGAGGTTACCCTGGTGCCAGCCCAATGTAAACAAGAGGAGAATCAGGCCCTATGTCTCAAAGGCTGAATTTCTGTAATGTATCATTTTATCTTTCTTTCTTTCTTAAGATGACCTTGAATGATGCCATGAGGAGCAAGGCAAGGCTGTCAATTACAGGAAGTACTGGAGAAAATGGACGTGTTATGACTCCAGAATTTCCAAATGCAGTGCATGCAGTACCTTACGTGAGTCCTGGCATGGGAATGAATGTCAGTGTGACTGATCTCTCGTGATTGATAAGAACCTTTTGAGTGCCTTACACAATGGTTTTCTTGTGTGTTTATTGTCAAAGTGGTGAGAGGCATCCAGTATCTTGAAGACTTTTCTTTCAGCCAAGAATTCTTGTATTTGTGGAGTTCATCTTGGATTGTAATGATTGCTTAGTTCAAAACACAACACCATTTTCTACACAAGTTCAAGATGAAGCTTGACTGACATGCACAGCTAACATGGAAGTACTGTAATCTAACTGAAGTCGTTGTACAGGCAACACACCAGTTTCTGCAGCCACTGTTGTTAGTCCCTTGGTTCATATTGACTTAAGCACACTTGACATCAATTGCATCAAGATGTGACATGTTTTATAAGAAAAAAATAATATGAAAAAAAATATTTTTAGGTATTTTCACAAACAAAAACTGGCTTTTAAATAAATTTGCTTCCATAATGGTTAAATATGACAAAAGGAAAAAAAAAAAAAAGAAGAAAGACAAGAAAAAAAAGAAATTAGACTGTGGGGAATGGAATATGAAAATAAGGCTTAAGGCATCAGTTCCATATTTTTCAAAGCCAAATATGTAATGTTGAGAAGAGAAGAAATAATAATAAAAAGGTTCAAATCTTGTAATTTAATATTGTTATTAAAACTTTGCTGTATATCCTATTCTTTAACATTTGGTGTTAATATAAAATCTACTTGGCAATGCTTGACATTTGAAATAAACTCTTTTCTATGGTTTTATTTGCAAGTGTTCCATTAATTTTACTAGCTGCAGTTGGATTATAAAGAGTCTGAAATCTAAAAGGACAATGTCAAGGTTGGGGCAATATTTCAGTTTTTGGCAGTCGCCACTCCCAGCTCACTTGAATCCAGTCAACAATTGTTTCCTGCAGACAAGCCCAAGCTGTAATGCTTAGACACGCATGTTGAACTCTGAAGATCAAGATTCTTCTGGGTTGGAGCGGTACTTGATACTGGCACATGAGGAGTCAAGATGGGTGCTGCTTTGGAGCTCCTCTTAACTCTGACATGCAGAGACCTAATTTGGTTAGTATCTATGGCTGCTTTTGTACAACTGAGTTCATAAATATATGGACAGTGAGAGAAGAGTATCAGTAAAAATTGACAAATGGCAAGCAGTAAAACAATTAAATTTTTTTCAAGTGCAGTCTGTGCAGAAACAAATGCGGTTGTCAAATTGTTTCTTTAAGGAAAGCAGTTTTCAAACTGCCAGAAGGTAATTCTACGCACTAGCTAGTGAAGTTCTTTCTTATGAATACAAAACCCCAAAACCTTGGCAATGTCTTTTTTAATTAAGATGATAAATTAAACTTGATGTAAGTCTGTAGTGATGAAAACTTTCCTGAATTTTAATCATTATGAACATCTTTGCTATCTGGAGTTACCATACATTTTAATTATGTGTATTTAAAAACAATTACTACTTAAAAAGCAAAAAGGAATCCTAGGAAGGGTGCAATAATGTTAATTGAAATTCTAATGCAAATCAAAGCAACATCGTGTTTCTCTAGCTTTCCCTGTAGATAAAATTCTGTACATTTGGTTGAAAAGCTTACATTTTTCTGCATTGTGGATACATTGCCTCATGCAGTATTGGTAAATCTCTATTTTACTTTGGACTTAAATAAAATTTGAAATATGGCTTGCAGTTTTAGTTGGAATCCATTTCTTAGACTGAAGTATAATGTTTTCTGAGTATTGGAGAAGGCAGAGCATTTATCAGAAACCTGAAATCCCTTCTTGTGGTACAAACTGAGCCTGTTTGAAAGCATGTGAACACAGTGTATACGCTCAGTGTGGTCGGCAAAAGAGATGTATAGAGTGTTTTTAATGTCAAACCTACCAGTACTTCCCCCTAATTAAATGAAAATATTTCTTGATGCATCTGTAATTCATAGGTGTTCTGTGCAGTACTCCTCATCAGGAATGTTGGAGAATGCATTCGGATTTTTAAATTCCAATGCTAGAATGACCAAACGAAAATAATACTCATATGGAAATGTAAACTTTTTTAAAAAGTAGAAATGCATTACTGTATACAGTGGAAAGCTATTTATTGTACCTCTGGGCTTATTCCTCTAAAAATCATAGCATTAAAAAAAATCTTTGTCGAGCCTGAACTGGTGTATATAACTGAAATAATGTAAAGTTATATTTTCATGTTTTTATACTTAACAACATGATGGGAATACATAATGTATGATTATTTCAATTCAGATAATATTGATTCGATAATACACATCTCAGTTAAAAAAGCAGTAATAATAGTTTAATAGCCATGTTAACAGTACATCAGTATATTGCTATATAAAGTATGTCTGTGTGCATTTCAGTGAAAAGTAGTCAAGAGTGATGAAAGCTGTCCACGGGTTTTTTATTAATTTTATATGAAAACTGTTATGGAGCAACCAAAATGTTTATGAACTCAAACTTATGTAAATTTCGAAATGTCCTTTTACTGTAGCTTTTTGTTTACAGTACAGTAACTTATTTTCTGCTTTATTAAATGAGTAACAGTACGATGCTGGACATACACTTTCTAAGACATTAACATTCTTGTTTTTTCATGTGTACTTATATGACAGAAAATGCTTCTGATTTTATTTTTCAATCTAACACATGGCTTTTCTGGAGTGTTGTATAAACTTTAATCATACATAAAAAAATCTTCTTAAAAAAGGCAAAAGACCTTTAACGTCTACTTAGTATTATTGAAATCTGTTTTCTTCTTTATTATAAATGTATTTTTCTAAGATTTTACATAGAACAAACCTGTTTATCCCTACAGACATGAAATGTCCTTGAAGAGTTTATGAAGTTTCTTCTTTTCTTGAATGAAGTTTCAATGAAGAGTATAAATCTTCTCCCAAGTCATCTTGTTGCTCAAGGATAGATTTACTGTAGGTTTTGTTATCATTGAATGAAGTAATGTAACTTTCTTGCCAACAACATAACTATCTCTGGACTGTAACCTTCCTGATCACACTTATAATGGCAATCTGACAGGTTGATAAAGCTAGTAGGTTAAGTATGTATTCAGTAACAGTATCTAAGTATTGTCAGTTTAAACCAGTACTTTGTGTAAATTGAACGGATTGTTGATGTGTCCAAAGCAGGGAAAGAACCTGAGAAATGACAAGTACATGTAGATGTTCATAGCATCACTACTGGATATCTAGTACAACAGAGAGATTGCTGTAATAGCAAACAAATTGAGTCCGAAGACGTTCACAAAGGGAAAGGTTCCATGTTTTTATTTAAATGTATTGCACCATCTAACAGAGTGTGTTTCTGTGGTATCAGCCTCTTCTTTGGCTGATAGAGGTAGACAATATCTTTACATGAAACCTTGCACACATAATTGTATTTTAAAATACAAATAGATTATTTCAGCTGTCATTTGGTGCAGTTAGTTGTGCAGATACAGTGATCACCAGCAAAACAGAATCAGCAGCAGCTGTTCTGCATGAAATTCCTAGAGGCTACTTAGACCTGTTTCCAGCACCAAAGTTTATTATTTATTAAATCTTTTCATTTAAGCTGTCATGGGATCACAGAAATTTGCTGTGAGAGATCCATCAGGTCTATATTATCTTAGGAATTCATGTTATGTCAAGCATTTAGAATAAAATTAAGCAAGTGACTTAGCTGTGGACTTCATTTGGAACATATTTCCTAGCATCAATTTTTGTAGAAAATAGAGGACACAATACACCCATGTGATACATAAGAGGTAATTGTATACAGTAATTGCACGAATGTGACAAAGTTCATTCAATTTATGCCTACTGTTGGTCTTTCTGAAATTTCTACTCATACTGCTACTAATACTCTAAACTTCAGGGCTTCAGAAGAAATGTGATAAGCACGTCTACATCTCATAGCTCGGGGCCCAGGAACTTGACGTAATGACTTAATAACGAAGAGTCTTATTTGAGTCCTACTTGGCATTTAGTAGGTGTCAAGTACTTGTACCCTAAAGTAACTATAATATTTGTAAGGTATCTTTTTTCTTAGAGATTTCCTTAAAGTAGTTAATATCAATTTGATGATCACTTCAGTTAGAGTCATTTTGTACTTTAATATAAAATTTATTTAATTGGTATTTTTTGAACAAAATAAAATTTATCTCTTTTTGTGAACAAGTGGCAAAAAATTGGAACATGTTAAGATACCAGGGAAAAATTCTGAGAATTATAGCTGTAACTCCCCTGCAGCTTTCATGTGTTGTGAGGCCTTTCTTTCTTTCCCTCTTGCTCCACTAGAT
>WEKX01027781.1:69358-89287 GCA_013390025.1 Pitta sordida
TCCAGCCCCCCTGGCATGGGGGGGGATACCTTCCTCTAGGCCAGGTTGGTAGTTTCTTAGGAGGAGGCATCCCAGAGTACTTCTGGCATATTCATGCTTTACTGAAGTATCAAGATCATCTTGTGAAAAATGTACTTGGGGACTTTTATATAACAACTTTTATCCCAATTTTCAAGTTAAGTTGTTACTGCCTACCCTTCAGCACCATATTCTGTGAGTTTAGAGAAAAATGTAGAGAGGTCAAGCTATAGCTCCTTCAATTAATCGTATGCTTTACAAATAGCATAGAATTTTTCAGCAGTTGCTTTCCTTACAAGTTTCACTATGAAAGAAAGACATTTTGGGTTATTTCATACTCATAAATAGCAGAATATCCACTGAAATATTTTTTCTGGTTTTGAGTGGGTAGATTTTTTTATAATGTCACAGTGACAAGAGATAGAATAATACAAACAACATGATTTTTACTTAGGTGTTTGCCTTTGTACTTGTTACTGATGTATTTAATAATTTACATAACTTTGGAACTAAGTGTCTTGGCAATTTATCTAAGTTACCTGTAGATGGATTTCTTCATTCAGCTGCAGCTACTTTGTGTGAATAAGTAAGCAGAGATACTGATACATGAAAATGAAGATTGTGGATGTTCTAGTGTATATGTGTGTGTGTATATACACATATATATACACACACACACACATACCCATACACAATGCAATAGTAAAATTAGTGATGAATTTGATAAGGCCATACTCAAAAGTGATGATAACCACAGCAATAATTCATATTAGGGCCAGTAGCAACAGGAAGGTTCATAAGCAAGTGCCTTACCACCTCTTGTTTGAATGAATATGGAATTTTGCATTTCCATAGGACAGTATGACTCCCCATGGGACTCAATCAACAGTGAATCCTGTAACTTCAAAATCTGGGGTAACTCTTGTAATCTTTGTTCTCACTAAAGGAATAAGTTCTACAGAACTTCTGTGAGACAAACGGGCTCTTCCATGCTACCTTTGGCCTATGCAAAAAGGTCAAATGAAAGCTATTGCATGTGTCATTGCCTCTCACTTAGCAGCAAGGATGATGGGTTTATGTATATGCTTAGTTTTTCAGACTGCAGCCTTTGCTATTTGAAAACCAAAATGGTTGATCTGAGAGGCACAGATTTAGTTAAATCTAACATTACACGGGCAAACAAAACATTACTTTTTGCAAGTTATTACCTGATTTTCTAAACCAAAACCTCTATTAAAATGTAATGCCTCAAAACCAAAATGCTGGTCATTGACAGGGCTGGATACTACACTACCTATTTTGAATTTTGTGCAATAAAATGTACTGCTATGGTGCTGTGGCAGAATTCAGTCCACATTTTATATTATTTTTAGGTTTTTTAGGCAAACAAGTAGTATAAGCTATGGGCAATAACTCATGTGGTGTAGTCTTGGCAGACAATTTCCAGGCAATTTCTATTGATTGGTTTCACCTGTGGCATTACCATATTTTTTGAGTCTGCACCCTCTGAAATATATAAAAAGCATGTGATGATAAACTGTTTTTACAAAGCCATTATCGTCAGTGGGAGCAGGATTTTTCTTGACATGTTTTCTTCATCCTGATGGGTATACTTGCTTAAGGTACTTGTTTACCCAAAGAATAATTTTCAGTGCTTTTCACTGTATGTTCTTCCTTATTCCAGCAGACTTAAAACTATATAAATATAATTTTTTTTAGCATTATAGATTCACAGTTATACTGTGTTATACACAGGTATACATAGTTATGTTTATCATTTATATTGGTCCAACTTACAAGCTGCTTTCAAAAGGAGATCTTTGGCATTTTTTATTTCTAGTTTACTTTTTGATCTTTTATTATTGAGAAAGATTTTAGCACATGAAGGAAAAGTAACATTGCATACACTGCTTCCTGATGTGAAGTGTTGCCCAAATCATTCCAAGTGATTCAGCTAAGTATGTCCTGTGACTCACACCTCTTAAAGAATCTTTCTCAAACAGCCAAGACAAAGAATGCTCTGAGAAGAATGAAGTAATTAATACACTGCAGTCAGATCCTGCCTCTCTGGAGTCCAGGGAAGCTGGAATATCAGGACCAAGTCTGAACCTTCATTTGTCTGTATGCAGTCATGCAGTGATGTCTGCAGGGATCACCACACTTGGCATTATGCTAGCAAAACTGAATTGTATCGTGGTCAAGATGCAAAAACTATTTCTCTTGCTTTCAACATGATGCTGAGATGGGGAGGAGAGAGCTGTCCCTTCTTTCCCCGTCCACCCTTTCTGAAAAGCTTTCTTCCCTCCCTGAACTACGGCCATCCATATTCGGCAAATTCAGGATGTAACTTTAGAAATATTGATTTACTGTAAAATAATCATGTATTTTTTAACATAGAGGAAATTCGGCATTTACCCTCACTTGAGAAAAATAAGCACAGCCATCTTGGCTGGCTGAACAATTTCATGGAGGTTTTTCTCATTGGGAAAAGAAATCACTATTTTATGAATTGTGAAATTATATATTGTCATAAAATATCTGAGCTTCCCAATAGATAAGCTCATGAGACTGTAGGTATTTGTTTCTTGTGAGATGCTAGCTAAGATTGTATAACATGAACAGCCTTTTTTATGCATGTTGTAGTATGCTATGGAAATCATAGAATTATGGGTTTGACAAGTGTTTTTCCTGTGGTGTCAGAATGTCTGTATATTAGTAATACATATAAAAATAGTACAATTAAATGGGGTTTTACTTTTTTAAAGGGTATCCATTGATCACTTACACAAACCTAAGTTAAAAGCCATTCAAATAATATGAAGCAAAATTGCTCAGTGTGACAATATCACCTGATCTGTCCTATTTTTTCTGGTTTTTTAGTATCTATAGAAAAAAACTCAGTGTCTTACTAGAAGGAATAGGCAGCAAAGGAGTAGGTAGGAGCATGCATACCAAGCTTCCATGTGACTGTAGGATGGGGTTTTGAACTCATGACTTGAAACTACAATACTGCTTAGTACACAAAGCAGAATTTTAGTTCTAAATTAAGTTAGAAGAAAGTGAGAAGACATTCAGTAGATTTTTGTCATGTAGCTGAATCAGGTATGTGTCATAATGAGTGTAGACACTGGACATAGCCTCTGGCATTTAAAACAGACCTACCCAGCTTCCAGGTATTTGCTATTTTAGGCTCCTTCATGAAATTTTTATGGGCAGACTTACTGCTTAGCTAAATCTAGGTCTCATTCTGGCTCCTTGCATCAATTCAGTTTCTAGGGATAAACATCAAATCTGAGGATAAAATATTTTGTTTCCAAACGAGGAGTCTGTAGTTCTTTTCAACTGTCTTTCTTCATATTTTAAAGGCAATATTTCAACCATTAACTGGAGTAGTTATTTTGCTTTGCTTTTCTTGCTGGCAGTACTATCAGGTTTTGGGGGTTTTTAAGGCTTTTAACTAAAACTGGTAAAAAGTGTTTACTGAGGGGAAACATGAATTATCAGGCAAGCCAGTATTTTCTTAAGACACTAGCTATTTTATACTGAAAATATGGAAGACTTCATGCTATAGCAGAGAATGAAAATACAAGAAATTGTTGCAAGAGGATTTAGGTGAGACTTTTCTTGGTTTTTTGGTGTGGATTTGTGGTTTTTTATTATCTTTTTGCTTATTTTAGCTTTGCTTCATATTTTATGAAAAAATACAATAATCTCCCTCTGCTATTACATTTTCTGATGACTGGTTGGTATCAGTAAAGCCACATGGATACCTGGAAAATGTTCCCATGTTCTTTTAGATGGTAGAACTGCCCAATGTAATGTCTTCTGTCTAACTTCATTTCCATGTGGATATGATAATTCACTTATTTTTGTGCCCTTTTGATTTTTGTGAAGCTACTGATACAGAGATAAGTGGAGGAAAAAATTAATACATTATTTTTTAAAAGCATTGTGCAGATTATGGCAGAGCACTCCTGAACTCTCTGCAGAAAGATGTTTAAAAAAATTTTTTTTTAAAAACTGACTTGCCTCTAAGCATCCCTTAATGAGAGGGGAAACTAAGGGGGGCTTCTGTGTTCTGCAGTTGTCTTCCCCGGGTCGAAAATCTAATGTTCAAGAGTGTGTACATAGGTACTTTTGCAGAATCAGCTCTAAGTGACTGAATTCTATTTAAAGATGTCAGTGTTGCGAATGTGATGATATGCTCAAAGGAATGCTTTTTTAAAAAGTAACTCTAATGATTTTTTTCCTTTCAGTTACATCTTCAAACCTGGCAGTGTAAGGGGGTTTTTTGAATCAGTGCAAATTGCACATGAATTAATGTACCATGTCCTCCTCCTGCAGAATTCCATCACCATTACGTTTACCATTCACAATATCTAGTACGGGAAGATTGTCTACAGTAGATGTCTTCATCGAAGGCATCACCTTAGAGAGCTTAGCTCATGTTTTCGGTCAGGTCCTGAAGAATTACTCATTCGTGTAAGTCCTATCATCAAAGTGCCTGAAGAAAATAGATTTTTGTAATAGACTACTTTTCAGCACAAATGTCACAAAATCATGTAGGGTCCTTTCCCTGCCTGGTCATTAGAAACAGTATACTGTTATTAATTTGTTTTAATGTGAATTTTCATCCATTGTCGTCTCTCTGTCTGAAACATCTTGCATGCTGCTTTTCTCTCTCTTAGGAACAAAATGGTGACACATGGGACACTACAGATATATTTCTGAAATCTGCAGATACTGTCATTTTTATCGGTGCTTGGCTGTTTCTTGCCTTAATTCCTCTGAGACTTTTATGGCTGATAAAATTTAAATCTTCCAGATTTTGTATGTATGTATTAGTTGGAAACCCATTTTGTAACCTGTTAGTGTACCCTCAGTGGCCATTAACTACTGATTAATGATGCCATTCAGGTACAAATTTAATTTATATAAAACCTTGAGGCATATACAGCATTTAAAAAATAATTTAATATTGATGGTACTCTGAAAATTTGAGCATGCAAGTTAGGATACTGAGGATAAGAGATGATAAATGTATAGGAGGAATAAAGTGTGAGACATGACAGGCCTGTTGTGTTGATGTGAACATATACTCTGTTTTGTATTTAATATTAAGGCTTTAATCTTTGATTCAGAATTTTCTTAAGAGTGGAGTAAGATATAGAAAAATATGTTGTGACGTCCATCTGGTGATACTTATTCCAACTAACTGAACTTTGACTCTTAATTGTGGTAAGTGAGGAAGAGAAAGGCTTTTCCTGTGAGTATCTTGTGCTACTGATTTTATTCAGCATAGCATTGCTGCGTCTTGGAATAGTTCCTTCATTTCTTTTTGTAAGCTCGTCCTTCAGAGACACATGCAGCTGCAAACATAAAATGCTTATTTTGCAAGTGCCTGGAACTTGCTGAATCATTCTGTCTTTGCCAAATAAGTATTTTTTGTATATTTCTACTCTGAACTTGAGGAGATAGTACATTTTGATAGCATTTGAGTTCTGAAATCAAGCTATGCTACCTAGATGCATGAAAATTAATTCTTAAATTAGTTTGCTGCCATGACTTAGCTTAGAAGTTTCTGTGTCATCTGTGAGATGGATTGCCCATTGTGTTGTTTTACGTTAGTAATTGTTATAAATGATAGTAGGAATCACAAAATTTAAACTCTCTATGTTAAATTGTCCAGTTCCATTTGTCTGTGTGCTCATGTTCAATCAACCATGTGAAGTGTCTTATTTCAGATACATTCAATTGTAGTCAGGCCTGTAATTTCCATGCTTATTTGGAGACTTTATTGAATAAATTATGTAGCATTCACTAAACACGGAGTTAATCTTTCTGTTGTTCCTTGAGATTGATTCAGACTGAGACCTGCTTTAATCATTATATTCTTTAGAAGAGTTCTTGCTAAAAATTATGAACAATGTACTACCATTCCTCTTGGGATGCACCATTTAACTGTTTAACCTAACAGTCACTTTGGAAAACATGAGTTAAGCTGACATAAGCAAAAAGGTGTTTAACAAACTCCAAAATGTGTGTCTTCTACTGCTTCATTATCTGCATCACATTCACTTTAAAACTTCTTCTAGCATGATCTCTAATAAAATAATAGACCGTTGCATTAAGATGAATATTTTTATCTATGGCTTACAATTTGGGTTAGGGTTAGGGTTAGCTGCAGAAAAGGCCTATTGTTTTCTACTAAAATACCAGCATTCTCAGTTTTAGTGAACATATACCTCTGCACAAGTAAGCCGTATGAAATAGCACAGATCTGGACGACTGTCGCTCTTTATATAAAAGACCTCAATGAGCACATGTCCTCTTTGAAACAGAAAATGTCCTGGCACAGGATTCAAGAGATTTCCTGCTTCTGGACACTAGATTTAAATTCAGAATGATCAATGTATGAAATAATAAATTATAAAAACAGTGCAAGGACTGGTGCTGGGGCGTTACTTTTCCTAAAGTTCAAACACTTGTATCTAGGAGTGAGAATGGTAAGCCATTGGAAATTGTAGCCTTTCATGTACCCACCTGTCTGTCCATTTCTTTGTTTCACTTTTTTCCAGAAAGAAAAGTAGAAAATACAATCACCCATTTAGTTATGCTGGTGGGGGTGGGGGAGGGGGGAAGGAAAAACAAAAAACACGAAACTCCAAAACATAAAATAAGGGGGGAAAAATCCTGAAAAGAAAAAAAAAGCCACCACCACCTCACTTCAGGAATCAGACATTGACTATAAAAGTGGATTAAGTTGATGAAAGCATCCTACATAATTTTTACTATGAACTCACTTTTTAATGTTTGGTATGCCTAGAATTTGAATTGAACCATGAAAATCTTTTATAAGCCATTTATCAGACTTTTATTCCATGTGCCTTTGTCAATAAAGGTTTCCCTAGTGATTTTCTAGTCTCCTCAAAAGATTTTTACAAAGGAAAAAGTCAAACTGACATACAGATGTTTAAGATATCCTACTTACAGGACTAGCTATGCCACTAATGACTGGCAGCATATCCAGAATAGCAGTCTTCTGGGAGAGCTACACAGTTTATTTTTCAGTCACTGTGAAATGAGATGGAAGGAGAGAGAAAAAGAAGGCTTTAAATGTGTAAAGATTAAAATACATCTAGGATCCAAAAGTGCTACCCTGTACCCTGATGAACAAAATTTACCAGGTTAGAATTAAAACACCTGAAATCCATGGGGTATTTCCAGAATTATTGAATCACCATTAGATGATGTTTATCAAGCAATAATTAAATCTCTGAGCATACTAGATTGTAGAAAGTGACTTTGTATTGGATGATGATGAGTTGATTCAGTATAAGTTTAGTTTACGAGTAAACAAAGGTAGCCTTTATAGTTAAGGGTCTCTTTTTCAAACTGTGACGCATGAAGGCTGGCTCCGCATCATGTATGACGAGCAGTACCTGGTTTGTCCCCAAGCACCAAACATCTGTCCCACTGCTACTGCAGTCATTGGTGCTCTGTTGGCTGGTGCCAACCAAGTATGCTCCCAGACAGTTCCCAGGTGTCCCAGCAATGATTCCCATTTGGCAATTTCTAAGTTGTCACAACATTTTGGTATCTAGGAAAGTTTGCTGTAATAAACAGAGGATATTGCATGCTCATTAGCTTGAAATCTGTCGTGGTTTGACCCTGGCTGGATGCCAGAGATTCACCCACAACCTCTCCCAGAAAAAGAAATGGAAAAAAAAAAAATTATGACAGGTAAAACAAAGCAAGCTACAAGTGAGGAATATAAAGGATTTATTTATTAACTAACAAGATCAGAGCTTAATGTGAGAAGCATCATTTTAAAGGCAACCTTTTCCCCCCCATCCCTCCTTCTTCTTACAACAGATCTCATATTACCTTTTTTCCTCCAGGAGAAAATGGGGGAACAGGGGTAGGGGACAAACCAGGCAAGTTGGTATTTCTGACCAGTTTTAGGGTAGGAAACCATCTCTCTGCCTTTTCATAAAGTCCTCTCTCTCTCTCACAAGAGGAAAAGTCTTGTCATGACCCTTTCCCAAGTGAGATCTTGACCCAGGGATGACAGCGCTTCCATTCTCTGTTGCCCGAGAGTCNATATCCAGGAATATTTTGGGGCTGTGGGAACTAATTAGAGTTGCAAGAGTCTTGAATTTACAGAATCACAGAATCACAGAATCAGTAAGCTTGGAAAAGACCATAGAGATTATCAAGTCCAACCTATCACCTATTACCTAACCTAGCCAAACCTGTTACCTAACCTGTTGCCATCCTGCTACCAACACATTTTTGGAGGAGCTTACAAGATCTCTTTGGGCAAAGAAGTTACACCTGGCAGAGATTTTTATTAAAAGCCTTGTTCTAGTCTCCACTGCTGGAATATTCACACTTTGAAAGAGACCTGAAATAGGTGAAGAGGTTACCAGAAACTTATAGTAATGGGATTAGTTATCTGAAGAAGTTTTAGGAGAGGTCAGAAAGAGTAAGCACAGTTCAAGAAAAACCAGACTGCAGTAAACTATCCAAAAGCTATTAAAGACAATTTTTTTCCCACATATAAATCTATGAATACAAAACAAAGATTACGAATTGTTCATTAATGACAGTTCAGTTGTAACTCATAAAGTTATGAACTTTATTTTGAACATATTTTGTTCTGGTTTGACAAGTGGTGTCAATAAATGACAGAAGGTGTCCTCCATAAAACAAAGGAGCTGTGAGGGAATCAGGAGTGTGGACAAAGGAGATGGCATTAACTAAGGAAATTTTATACTGGAAGAGTAAGCCCAAAATTGTATTTTTCAACAATTATGGTTAGTTCTATTCTTATTAACTATTCTATTCTCCTGACACAAGGAGTGGGAAATGCCTGGTAACATTAACTTGATGATTCAAAGTTAAGATGAAACTGTGAAAGAACTGGATGTGTTTGTGGGCTGGACATACATCTGAATAGCGCAGAAGGAAAGACATAAGTAGAAAATTTAGGACAGCAGCAGATCAAAGGGGGAACTTTTTTCTTCTAATGCTGTGTGATAGTGAACACCCTGCGAAGACTGAAGATTGCATGTACAGTGGGGTTTGCTAGGCTGGTGGTCTGGCCTCCAGACATTTGTGGATTAGAGACCCCCTCAGAAACAGATGATATCTTTGCATTTAATATCCTCTACAGCAATTTATCTCATCACTTTTAATTCATCTCAGCTTTGGCAACCATAATATCCTATGGTGGGAATTTTCATGGCTTAACTCAACATTGTGTAAAGAACCACCTTTTTTTTCCTTAAGACTGTTAGCTGTTAATTTCCTTTGTTGCCCCTTCATTCTTATACTATGAAATGTAGTTAGAAGTTGCTCATTAATTCCTACTCCGAATTGAGCGGCTTGTAATCTATCATATAGTGGAAGCTAAAACATCCCAAGCTTCTTTCATGCAATGAAATATAAGTTGATGTTCTCTCTGACTGCTCGTAATAAATACTTCAAAAAAGGAGAAAAGCTGCTTACTTATATGAAACTAATGCTGGCACCAGAACAAGTTGAGAAAATTGGCAAGTATAAATTGAGAGTGAATTGTGAATCAAAAAGCTGCACCCTCCACAGACAGTACCTTGGCCAGCACAGTCGTAGAGACAGCAATTTTCATGGGAAACAACTTGTCAGAGGACACTGGTTCCTCATTTACAGAAGATCACCTTAGGCAAGTGTTCAAGCATTCAAATACATGCCTTTAGATCATTCTACTAGCGAACCCATGAAAATGGATTTTTATGTGTGAAAGTTGATGACTGGAATTCAGCAATTCAGAAGATCCCTTTCCACTGAACACCTCTACATACTCTGGCTGCAGAGATGTTATTTGTTCTAAGCCAAATTCATAGTAGTGCATGATCACTTGGATTTTAGTGTCTATCTCAACCATTTTGAAAAAAGCTAGCTTAGTGATTGGAAGTGATTTAAATTTTTAAAAAAAATTTGCAACCCCCCACAAACAAACAAATCCCCCCCCCCAAACACTAGCTTTGAATACAGAAGCATGTATTTCATATCTTCTACTGTCCAAAACAGTTTATGAAAAAACCCTTTTCCTGCAGGGGAAATTTTCATCCATAGTGCTGCTGTGTATTGCCAGTGATGGTAATCTGAGAAGGATACTCAGACTCACACTGAGAAGATGTAAATGATTACTAAGGTTCAAGCTGGAAATTTTGAAGCTCAAGTTAATTCAGAATTACATGCTTTGTGCTTTGTCCCAAGACAGATGTTGAAGTTTCCAGTGAAAGATGCTTGGAGAACCTGGGCAGCTCCAAAGAATGGATGATATTTGAGTCTTGAAATGTGGTGAAGCTTTAAATCTTACTTGTAGACACCTTTCACAGTTCTAGCTGAGAAATTTTATTAGTAAGTTCTTCAAAATTACCTTTAGTTGATTGGCTAAGTTACAAATGAGGTATGGGTAATCTCTGCCTTACTACTGATATCTGTGGGAGTAACCTTTAAAGGGAGTCACAATCTGCCTTTCTTATTCTCTCCAAAGTGAATGCACAGGATGTGCTGAAGTATAAAACTTGCAGAATAGGAAAGAAATCAGAGGGAAATTATATAGAATATCCTGTGCCAAAACATCAGCTGGTATTGCAGAAATTTTTAAGGTCTCTGATCATTATATTCTGATTTTTTTTTTATTAGGAAGAGGGGAAATATGTAAAAACTAAGCTGCTCAACCTTGATTACTGGTATTTTATGCTAAATATGGTTGTTCCTGCCAAAAATATTAAGCTGGCAAAGAGAAGCTTAGATGTCTCATTATACTATTGCCAAGAAAGACATGATTTTGAAAGCTCTGCAGGGTGGACCCAGAGGTCTTGCTGGCAATCTGTTCTGCCACTCACTGCAGAATGAGCAGAATCAGTGCTTCTTTGAAGAAACAATGCTTCAGGCTACTCTGGATGTGCACTGAATAGATTTTAAGAATGATCTTTTTTTTAATGTAACAACTCTGTGGAGCTTTGTTTTTCTTTATGGCACAGGTTGTACTGGATCTTAAGCAAACCAATATAATTCAGAATATGTATTTGTCTCTAAAAGCATATGTAGGAAAAAATGTAAAGTAGTAATTCTAATGCATGAAGTGAAAAATTAAGATCTGAAATCCCATAGTACTCTACGAAAAGATGCACTAGATTTTCTAGAGGAATAAGCCAGCTATTTTATATTAAATATTCATATTGTCCTGAGGGCGTGTTTAGTGAGAAGCTTAAAATTGCATCAAATACACAGTCAAAAAGTATGCCCAGTAAATGTGTTTCATTTTGTTGGTGATTTATAATCAAGTCAGAACAGTGTAGAAATAGACCTATGAATTATTCAGATTACTGACATTCAGCAAATTAATATATATTTCAAGTTGCTTCCATAGTGGACGATGAATTAGTCAAGAGAGACAGGACAAAAAGTTCTAGTGTGAAAGCATTTACTCAGCCAACCAATCAGGAATGAGCTTACCATTCCTGGAATCCAAAAGACACGCACAAAAAAAGAAACAAAACAAAAGAAAACAGGCTGACGGCACTAGAACAAGAGGACATGGCCTTAAGCTACGCCAGGGGAGGTTTAGACTGAGTGTTAGGAAGAGGTTTGTCCCAGAGAGAGTGATCACTCATTGGAATGGACTGCCCAGGGAGGTGGTGGAGTCGCCATCCCTGGTGGTGTTTAAGAGAAGACTCAATGAGGAGCTCAGTGACATGGTCTAGCTGGTGAGGAGTTGGACTAGATGATCCCTTCCAACTCGGAATAACCTGTGAACCTGTGAACAACAAAAACCCCACACCAAGCAACCACCATCACTGCTAAACCAAAACATAAGGAAATAAATTGCTTGTTGAGAACAATGTGTTCCATCCACATTTCCTGGAGTAGCTTATGAGACACATTTTAAAAGAGAAATTAGATTTGGTGCTGGTTTCGGTGTCCAAAACCAGAAAGAGATTTTCCTTTATATTTATACTAAAAAGATATATTTCTCAGTAGATCTCAAGTAAAAAAGGAACTTTTCTTTACTTACCCTTGACCTGCTACATGCCAAGAAACCATCTTCAGAGATTTCCATATGGGTGTTAGATGGTGAGTTGGACTAGATGATCCTTGTGGATCCCTTCCAACTCATAATATTCTGTGAATCTGTGAATCTGTGAGTCAGCTCACCATACTGCTGACAGAAACATCCTGTCTTGACCAAAGCAGCCCTTCTAGCAGAAATTTAGCACAGTCTTTTGTAATCTGCTCTGACAGTTTAACTTCATTTTGGAAGTGTAATCTTAAAAAATGCAATCTAATTCTTACTCATATCTCTTGGAGAGCCCAAGTTGGCTAGATTTAAAAGTCTGCTGCGGTGAGATATGCTCCTTTCATATGGAACAAATGGATCATGACTTAATTGCCTCATAAACTTCTTCACTTTAGGTGACTTTGTCTTTCAGCTAGGCTTTCACTTGAGAGAAAAAGGTAATTTTCAAGATCCATCTTGCACTTCTATTGTATATCATATCCCATACACATCACTTTGTCATTGTTTGCAAAACAGTGCTAGATTTTGACACAGATAATGCCATTTCTCCATTCTTGTTCAATATTAATAAAAACTGCATTTCTTTCTTAGATCATCTTCAGGAGTTCATGTTCAGGTAACGCCAGTGAGTAAAGTTAGTGCATGTAGGATGCCTCATATTTTTCTGTGCTTTTATATGGAGATTAAGAAAAGCAAAGAAACCTCAGTGTCTTCCATTTCTCCATCTCTTTTAGTATCATTTTACCAAAAGTCTGCTGAAAAGAGCAAGACTGCATCACTGTGGTGCTTCTATGTTCTCTATCTGCTATTTGGGGACTGCCTTTAGTGAGCCTCATACAGAATCACAGAATATTCTGAGTTGGAAGGGACCCACAAGGATCATGGAGTCCAACTTCCAAGTGAATGCCCATACAGGGATCAAACCCACAAACCTGGTGCTAAACTCAGGGTCATGTCATCATCTTTTTCTTTTTTTTTATATAATAACCTAACTCCCTATCCCATCATCCCATTACCTAGACCATGTCAATGAGTTCCTCATCCAGTCTTTTCTTAAACACCTCCAGGGATGGCAAGTACACCACCTCCCTAGGCAGACCATTCCACTGAGAGGTCACTCTCTCTGTGAAAAAACTCTTACTAACATCCAGTCTAAAACTCCCCTGGCACAGCTCAAGACCTGGTCCTCTTGTTCTGGTGCTGGCAGCCTGAGAGAAGAGATTTACATCCACTCAACTACAACCTCCTCTCAGGTAGTTGTAAACAGCAATGAGATCACCCCTGAGCCTCCCCTTCTCCAGGCTGAACAATCCCAGCTCCACAGTTGCTCCCCAGAAGGCTTGTTCTCCAGTCCTTTCACCATCCTTGTTGCCCTTCTCTGGACCCTCTCAGGGAGTTCAACATCTTTCATAAACAGGGGAGCCCAGAACTGGACACCGTACTCAAGATACGGTCTGACCAGTGCTGAGTATAAGGGAAGAATAACTTCCCTAGTCCAACTGACCACACGGTTCCTGGTACAGGCCAGGATGCCATTGGCCCTCTTAGCCACTTGGCTTATATTAAGTTTTCTGTCAACTGTTACTCCCAAATCGCTCTCTATTTCACCACTCTTCAGCCACTCGTCCCCTAACCAATAGCGATGCATAAGATTGTTATGTCCAAAGTGAAGAACCTGGCATTTGGTCTTAAATCTCATAATATTAGAATGTGCCCATCTCTCTAGCCTATAAAGGTCCCTCTGAAGGGCCCTTCTACCCTCTGGCAGTGCAACATTTGCCTCCAGCTCGGTATTATCTGTGAACTTGCTAATGGTGGACTCAATTCTCCCGTCCATATCATCAATAAAAATATTAAACAGGACCAGGCCTAGCACTGATCCCTGTGGGACTCCACTAGTGACCGATCGCCAGCTGGATGTGGCACCATTTACCAACAGTCTCTGAGCTCGTCCATCCAACCAATTCCTAACCCAACACAGGATCTCCTATCCAATCCACGCTCTGAGTTTCTCCTGAAGCTTACCATGGGAAACTGTGTCAAAGCCTTTACTAAGATCCAAGTACACAACATACATGGCCTTTCTATTGTCAACCAGGAGAGTCACCAATTCATAAAAGGAGATCAGGTGGGTCAGGCAAGACCTATCTCTCCTAAACCCGTGTTGACTAGTTCTAATGTCATGGTCATTTTGCAATTGCTGTGTAATAGCACACAGGACTATCTGTTCCATGACTTTGCCCGGGATTGAGGTCAGGCTAACAGGTCTGTAATAACTCGGATAATCTTTCCTGCCCTTCTTGTGGATGAGTGTCACATTAGCCAGTTTCCAGTCTTGTGGTACATAACCAGTAAGCCGGGGCTGCTGGTAAATTATGGAGACTGGCTTAGCAAGTTCATCTCCCATCTGGTCGCGTGGACTTATGAGGACAGTCTGGATTACAGCAGGGTTATACTGAACCCCTACCCCTTCCACCACTTCAGAAGTCCAGCTGTCCTGTAGACAATCTGTCTTGCTGTTAAAAGAGAGGCAAAGAAGGCATTAAGTATCTCTGCCTTTTCCTCATCTCTTGTTACTATATTCCTCTCTGTATCCATTAAAGAGTTGAGGTTGTTGCAGCCTTTCTTTTTGCTGTGCTCTGGAGAAGAAGACCAGTGAGTGCAAAAACTGAAGCTGTAATTTCTTTATATGAATGCTCCTTACACATCATCAGAGTAAACTCTGGGAGGAATATTTTATAACAGGAGAAGGATCCTGCAGGAATTGTACATACTGAGAAGGTTGCTAATAAGCAGTGGGAAATAATATGGAAATTTTGGGATTTCCGACCACAATGACCATGACAGAAAATTAACATTTTTTATCCACTCTTAGGACTTGGAATAGGAAGGTGACATGTCTGCTGACTGTAATGTCAGAAACTTTAAGAAAAGATACTTTGGGTGTGGGTCTTAAGGCAGTATATTTTTCTGTGCATCATTGATCTTGTATTACTTATGATGAAAAACTATCGGGAAATTAGATGAGTCCTACTTGGCCTATCCAATTTACAGTTCCCTGTCTGATAGTTCAGATTTGAGATCCCAGAATTGAGACGTCACAATGACTACTGCAAGGAACAAATACAGTCCATCCTCTTCCACTTCGCACTCCCCCAGGTAGCAGCTTCACACCTTAGCGCCGTGATTTTTCAGTGACTAAGGAGGCCCGTTTCTGGACTGCGCATGCGTGACCTGACACACATGAATGTTCAAAGTAGGCAGTCACGAATATGCAAATATCCCCCCGCCCGTGGCCTCCCGCACCGGTGAGCTGGGGTGGGCACATGCCACTCCCGCAGCAGCTCGGCTCAGCTTGAGTGCCACCCGCCCTGCTCCCTTCAGCTCGACTCTGAGTGAGGAGGCTCCATGCAGTTATGAAAGATTTACACAATTTCAGGTTAGACAGGGTGTCTTTGTCACGTCTACCCTGAGTATGGAGAGACCAGGTCTACCCACCTGGAGAGACTAGGGCAGTGGCACGGGCAGCTCCCCACACCTGTATCCCCAGCCAAGTGGAAAAGGGGTTTTTCCCAGTGTGGGGTGGCTGCAGGCACCAGGAAGCACTGACATGAACACCAACACACAGCAGGGCAGTTCCAAAACAGCACCGGAGTGCTGGGGGGCGGTGTGAGGGTGTGGGGCAAACTTGCATATTAATTATCTGCCATTCTACGCGGACGGAGAGTTTCATGGATAGGGGGCAAGACCCATGGTACCGTGGTATAGGAGACCCAACTGTAACTCTCAATAGCATGTAAAAGCAAAAGGTCGTTATAGCACCTTAGTTCATTTTTTTGCAACTGACATCATCTCAGCCATTAATAAAAGTGCTCTTTTAAATCCTCCTCGGCAATATTACAGAGAAAACTGTACCTTTCAGAAGTGTGAATGCCAGCTGAAAAAAAGAAGTCATATTTTACTTGAGAGCTTATTTTGGGATGGTAAGGCTGGTAGCTGTTTGTAGATGTACTATGCATATAACAAGTATCAAAGCCAGCAAAATTTGGTTCCAGCACTCTGTACTCACACTGGGGGAGCCAAAGCTGAGATACTTTGTCAGTTTACATATCAGCCAGCTAAAGTCTACTAAGCAGCCAAGTAAACATCTCTTTAGTAGTATTCTAACTCATGTACTGTAATTAGGCTTGAATACAAAATATTGATTTAGTAGTAATTGCATTTCTGTGAGCATTAAGATAATGTTTTGGGAAATCTGCCTAGATTCAGCATTAGGTTCCAGATAATGAAATGTTCATTCTATTGCTGTGTAAAAGAGTTTTTAAATAAAACTTAGTCTGACTAATATAAATTTATTTGATCATGTCCTCTGATATTTTTGGCTTGAAACACTCCATCAAAATTGAAATATCTTTTAGTGGTTGATTCTAGCTAAGTAGAATACACCAGCTTTTTAAATATGTTCTGAGATCATTCAGGGAAACGATGTGTGAGACCTATAAGAAATATGTCCACATTTAAGAACAGTGATTTATAGCCACAACTTTCATTATCTGTAAAACTAAATATGCTGCAGATTTATAACTACTCTGTTAGCCTTAAGTATTGTATAGTCAATACATACACTCTAAGTGAGCATGAAATCCTGTGACTCCTGGGTAACAACTTATTTTCCTGTTTCCCTGTTCTTATAGTATTTTTAGAATTTTGCATCTGTGCATAAATCTATGTTTTATGCATTTCATTTATACACACTAAGAGGCAAACTTATTTTTTGCATCTACAAGTATATGTAAGTAGTAAGTTTAGGATATACATAAATATTTAGTTTAACTTTGCTTTTAGTCTAAACTGATGCTTAATAAACTTTATTTCAAATATGTGTTATTTTAGAAAGGGGAACTAGTCAGGGAAGGGAAGCTATCTAGAGCAATGGTTTAGTTAAAGGTCATTG
Organism: Pitta sordida; assembly: GCA_013390025.1. NCBI lineage: Eukaryota > Metazoa > Chordata > Aves > Passeriformes > Pittidae > Pitta > Pitta sordida. Next base: position 86,404 of record WEKX01027781.1, read on the forward strand.
TAGCAATCAAATAGCTCAGAACTGAAATAACAAACATACAGTTAAATTATACCTTCAACAAGAATACTTACATTATCAGTCGAGGTAGACTGCATGTAATTTGTACTTTGAAATACATTTCATATTAAGGTAAATATTCTGTGTCTTCCAGAGGGAAATAAAAACATATTTGATTTTTAATTTGAAATATGGTATCTAAACTTAGCCACTCATTTCAGACCAGGAACAGTTATTTAGCAGATCACCTGCTGTCTAGTTGTCGAACTGCAGGGGAAGAGAAATTGAGGAGGAGAAACATGGATAGATAGATAGATAGATAGATAGATAGATAGATAGATAGATAGATAGATAGCCGTGTTTCTTCTGAATTTCTAGCTAGCTAGCTAGACAGACAAACACATAAATATATATATACATATGTATATATGCATAGATATATACAGTTACCCTCAGTACTTTGCTGTTCCTCTCTCATGGGTTCACTTCTTCACGGGGTGTTTTCTCAGCAATAACAGAAGTCTGTTTTGGGGTGCATTCGTGACTGTGCCTACATTGAACAGTCTGTCATGGATATGCAAATTATCCCTGCCCACTGTGCTTCCCCACTCAGCCCCAGCACACTCTATTGGTGTGTTGGTGATTGCTGGCTCTCTGCTGCCCCCCCCATGCACAGTGAGCACTGACCCACCGCATAAGCGGGAAAGCCAGGAATCCCCATACCCTGGTTCCGGCCAATGGGAACCCCGGGGATTCCCTGGGCACAGGGAGGGGTTAAAAGAGATTCACTTAGGTCCCCTGACCCCTCAGAGGGCGTGGAGAGGTGCCAGGACTTTCCCCAGGGCTCCAGGACTAAAGGGAGTGGTGTAGTGGGTGGAGAAAATTTGCATATTACTGAGCTGCCTGTCGTCACGGAGTGAGGGCTTTGCAGGGAGGGGGGGGAGGCCCATGGCCCCACAATAACTGAGGGATGACTGTATGTACACAAATGCATAAAATAAACCAGGTTTATACAAGCCCTGCTTGCATTCAAGACAAGAAAGCAGATCTGAAGACTAGACTATCTGGACTATGTCTGCTTCATTTTCAAGCTGGGAAAATCCCAAGGACAAGGGAATTTGTTTTACCAGAGCTTTGTAAAATCTAGGAACTGCTGATTTTCCTGCCCACCATGAGCCTTCACATAGGAGAATAGCAACGGATAATGAAAATCCAACCCTGGCTCAACCTTGCCACTAGCTGGTAAAGTGGGAGATATGGACCAAATAAACAGATGAAACAAATAACTCACCTGGGAAACTCCTCTAGTAAGACTTATAGGAGGTTTCTATTTTATTTATGCTTTGCAAGGCAGGATCAAACTGAAGCGCTATTAGCCTGCAGCTGGTGCGACAGCTCTCCTACACAGTAATAAGAATCTGTTGCGTCTAATCATACCTAATGTCCACCAGTGAGTCTCCCATGTTGGATGGTGGTCAGATCTAGAGTTTTCAGAGAAGGAACAGGGTTCCTGTAGCTGGCACACTTAAGCTGACCTGCCCAGTTCCCATAACAAGTTTCATTGTCATATCTACATATTAACATAATGCCTAATATGTTTTGAAGCTTTAGGTGAAATATTTCTTAAAAATAAGAGGTATAGCTGCGTAAAGTAGCAATGAATTGCCTTGCATTATAGAATGTGGGGTTTTTAATGAAATCATGTGCTAAGCATATTTCCAGAAATATGGAATAGCATTTAGTTGGGAAGTCACATACTCAAGTAAATATCACTTTGGAGAATCATTGTATGTATATGTTCAAAACCAGTTACATGAGAAATTTACTGAAATAGATTACTTCTTTGTAGCGGGGAATATGTGTTTTAAAGATATTTCTGCATCCAAAAAGGTTTGAATAGCCCTGGTGAGAAACATATTACTAATTGCTTCCAATACTGTCTTAGATCCTCCTAAACAGCAATAACAAAGAGGGTTAAAAAAACCTTTCCACTCTTCAGTTTCAGAAACCCCAAAGAACCCATTTCCCCGCATTTCTCTCTATGCCAGATTCTGCTGCCCCTGTCCTCTTTTCGCCTTGATAGTCATGCTGCATGAAGAGCAGCCATTTTGATGTCTTCACAGTGAGACATACTTAATATTTCTACAGAAAAAGCCTTGGCTAGAATATCCCTTGACATATGTCATCTTTATTTTATAAAAGCCAGTGCTTAGAGGCTTGCTAACTCATCACAGAATCACAGAATATTCTGAGTTGGAAGGGACCCAGAAGGATCATTGAGTCCAACTCCCAAGCTAATGTCGTTAAGGGGATCGAACCCACAACGCCGGCCACATGAGCATAACCTAATTCCCTGTCCCATTGTCCCATTATCTAGACCATTTCACTGAGTTCCTCATCCAGTCTTTTCTTAAACACCTCCAGGGACGGCAACTCCACCATGGGTTCATGGGTTCACATGTTCACAGGATATTCTNTTGAATAGCCCTGATGAGAAACATATTACTAATTGCTTCCAATACTGTCTTAGATCCTCCTAAACAGCAATAACAAAGAGGGTTAAAAAAACCTTTCCACTCTTCAGTTTCAGAAACCCCAAAGAACCCATTTCCCCGCATTTCTCTCTATGCCAGATTCTGCTGCCCCTGTCCTCTTTTCGCCTTGATAGTCATGCTGCATGAAGAGCAGCCATTTTGATGTCTTCACAGTGAGACATACTTAATATTTCTACAGAAAAAGCCTTGGCTAGAATATCCCTTGACATATGTCATCTTTATTTTATAAAAGCCAGTGCTTAGAGTGTTGCTAACTCATCACAGAATCACAGAATATTCCGAGTTGGAAGGGACCCACAAGGATCATTGAGTCCAACTCCCAAGCTAATGTC